>QNUK01000522.1:12500-100000 GCA_013621035.1 Clarias magur | reverse complement strand
GAAAAACTTCTATTTTAACAAACTCCTCCTAGGGGAATTGCGCGATCTAGTTAAAATTTTCTCAGGCCGCTCATAAGCTATGAACGGCAAAAAGTTATTAATTCGCCGCCACGAATTTGACCCTCCCCCGACGCACAGGAAATGGACGTTTTTTTGGCTCTTTCTCCCACACACTTTTTTTTTCCAATGTGGATCAAACTTTACAGTCATGATGAGGATTCCAGTCTGAACAGATTGATATGCCCAACTGATGATACAGTTATAACGCCACCTACAGGCAGTAGTTAATGTGCTTGGGCTGATTTTCCCCTTTCCACATGTTTTGACGAACTCCTTCTTGCGAAATAATGCGATAAACCTCAAACTGGTCCTGAAGACATTGTTGAGTAAAAGTTATCGAAAGCTTTTCTCAAAGTTCCACAGTGTGGGCAGGGCGGGGCAGCAAATTAGGGTCCTTCAACAGTATGGAGAAAGTTGCCGTATTTCTTACATTCTTCCTTCAATCCAGCTCATAATCTAGAATTACATCAAGGCATGCACACCTTTCCTTATGACGCTGTTGTCATGAGTGGGCGTGGCCAGATGTCTCGGCAGCGCGCCCTAGTTCGTGATCTGGGTCCCCGTAAGACCTACAGGCATGAACCTCGGTTCAATGATGTATGATGTATGTACAATGATCTCCTCACCACAGGAAATAAAGTCTCTTGGAGGTACTCGAACAGGAAGTCCGTCATTTTTGCAAAAAAATGGCAGGATGTCGCGCTTCGTACACTTTGTATTTTAACGAACTCCTCCTAGGGGGATTGCCCGATCGAGTTCGACATTTCTTAGGTCAGTCTTAAGGGATCACAGACAAAAAGCTATGAAAAGCTTTTGTCTTGGTCACACGGTCTGGCTGTGGCGCCAATTTGACCCTCCCCCGACGCACAGGAAATGGATGTATTTCTGCCCGTTTCTCCAACACGCTTCATCTAATCTGGACAAAACGTTACAGCATCAATAGCAATCGGAGTTTGAACAGATTGACCTGCCAATATGATAATTCAGTCATAGCGCCACCAACTGGTATCTACATCTAGGCATTTGGCATTCGCCCTTATCCAGAGGGACTTACATTTTTTTTTTTTTTATCTCATTATACATCTGAGCAGTTGGGGTTAAGGGCCTTGCTCAAAGGCCCAACAGGGACAACTTGGTGGTAGTGGGACTTGAACCTGGGACCTTCCGAACCGTAGTCCATGGTATGAGGAAATACTTGGTTTCTATCTCTGTTTGACTGTATTTCTGTACGAATGAACGGACAACATCAGAGAAAACATGCAGGAGGACATTGTAGAGGCCCACATGGACTGCACAGAGTGCGAGGGCCCGATCATCGCTGCTTGCAGCTTTAATTATTATTATTATTATTATTATTATTATTATTATTATTATTATTATTATTATTATTTGGCCATGTAAATAACCAAAAGAACCATAAAACATGTGATGTACTTGCCCAATTTTTTAAAACTTTTTTGCTCAGTCATGTTTGTATAGTTGGTTAAAATAAAATAAAATGTAATTCATCATATTGCCCATCTTGTGCTGAAGAAATATATGTACACACACCCCCGACCTCTATATATTATATACTGTACTCGTCATCTCTTGTGTTTCTCCCGTATACAGGGCCGCTGGGGCCCGGAGTCTATCCCAGGGCATTTTGGTACAAGGCGGAGTACATCCTGTAAAGGGTGCCAATCCACTGCTGGAGCACACACACACACACACACACACACACACACACACACACACACACACACACACACACACACACACACACACTAACACACCTACACACACAAAAATTAAAAAAGGTGAGTCCACATTTCAGTGTAATGGAACATCACACAACATTTGCTTTCTTACCAGTATGGATAAGATATTTACACAAAAAAGATGGCTTAAATTGCGCTGGGTTTTAAGGTCTATATACACCACATTTTTAAGGTTAAACTTTTAATACACTCAATGCTAGTAAATTCTTCAGTGAATGTTTACGGTTTTCTAAAATACAATATTATATGAAATTTTATTTAAACATTCCTGGGCTTCCAAAAACCTGGTTTTACTTCGAAAAGGACGAACAAAGGAGCACATTTATTCTTTTTTTTGTTTTTTTTTATTTGTTTTTTTTTTGTTGTTGTCAAATTGTTGTTTTTCTATTCGCTAGTGTGACATCAGTGTAATCCAGATGATAAGAATCATCTGGAGTAAAGTATGATATCAGACAGGATTTCGTTCCTTCCCGCTTTCTCTCACAGATAATTATCCTGCCGTGGCGGTTTAATATTATTACAGTCGTCTGGATAAAAGCAGTGGTTCAGCAGCTGCCGTCTGCGCTTTACGGAGAAATGCAGGAGTCAGAAAAGCACTTACAGTCTCTTTCTGTCCTGCCACCCCTCCATCCTCCCCTCTGTCCTGCTGACCACTCACTCCACAGCGCATTAATCAATCCCATAATTAGATCCTCCCCCCCCCCCCGAAAGACTTGCCGTCCCACAGTCTGCAATTGCATTACGTTACATTACCCAGCAGAAAACTGCAAATATGACAGACCAGCACACGAGCCCCAGGAAAAAACACAGGATGGTTCCTTTTCTTTAGATTTTCAGAGTTACTCATACTGTACCAACCTGACGTTGATTATTTTCCTAAAGCAGTGTGTCCTGAAATGGTATGTTCCTCTTACATGCCCTCAACTACAATCATACACTCTGAGACTCCAAAAAGAAGAGTTTTGTTAGTTAAAAAAAATAAATAAAAAGTGGTTTCTCAAGGATTTAAGTTAAATGCTTGTTAAATACTTCTGACAAGATCTGGGTGTTTTGAAGAAACGGATTGTTGATCATCATTTATACCAAATACTGACCTAGTAAACATATATTCAAAGAAAAGAAGTTCTCCCAGGGTTCCTTAGAGCATCACGAAAAACCAATCAATCAAACAAATAAAAAGTCCTTGGCTTCCATGACAGGTTCTATGTGTTTAATAAGACATGCATTCGAATATTTCAGGGTCTGCATTCACGTCTATGGCACACACTCTTATCCAGAGCAATGTTCGTATATCTCCTATCTCAGACACTCTACATCTTGCAGTCTTGCTCAACAACAACAGCTCATCGGTGCTGGGGTTTGAACCCTTGACCATCTGAGACATGATTCCTTTCCATACACTTCCTTGTTGTTTTCCCTCTCTCACCCACCATTTTGGTACAGGTTATTCCAGAGCACCACCACCCTGTTGGTTTCTCCCTCTCTTCCAGAACGGCTCTCCTAATTAACTGCACTTTGCTCTCCTACACTATTTCAACTAGACTCAGTTCTCCCTCAGTGCCAGATTGTCTCCTTCTCGTGGTGTCTGTGCTGGTTCTTCCAGTATGTACCTGTTACTCGACTCTGTCTGCTCTCGGGCGGCTCCTCGATGACAGACCTGCCTGTCTGTTCCTTCTGGATTAATGACTTGGCAAGTAAGGTTTCACTCTGTCCTTCCATGCTACTTCTTCTTACTAAAAACCAGATTGTTTTTTTTTTTTTTTCTTTTTCAAAACTGGATTCTTCTTATACTTTGTCTTCTGCCCTTTCTGCCACCAGCCTTTACCGTGAGCATCTTCAGTTCCTCCACAGCTCCTACAGAGGTAACTTCAGGTTCCAACTACTTTCACCACCCAAGACTTCAGGCTCACACCACCAACCTGACAAGAAAACCTAGTCCATGTCTCAGAACCATTACAATGTGCATCATACACTTACCCACTTAAAAGTGTTCTTTATGCGTTCTTTAAGGATTCATTGGTTAATAAATGTTTTTTTTTTTTTTTCCATTCAAAAGTTCTACTGGGAACACTATGAGGTTCCAAATAGTTACTGTAGGTGGGTAGGTAGGTAACACGAAAATAATCATCATTTATATTTAGAGATTGTACCATCCATTGACCGAGCTAATACAGACACTCTCATAAAAGGGCTCCTTCAATGGTTCTTTAAGGGTTCCCGCAATAATCAAAGGGTTCTTAGATTACAGAAAGAGGAAAAATTGGATAATTTTGTTGCAGTATAGGTTCTACAAAGAGCCATTAATCATTCCCTTAGTGAGCTTCAGATAAAAAGAAAATAAATGTATCTGAAACTCAATGAACTGCAAACTGACCAGTTATTACATACACCATGAGAACAAATTGGTTCTTCATGAGCTCGTTTTTACGGATCCACTGGATATACAGTATAATCTGTATCTGTATAATCTGTATAATCTGTATAATCTGTATAATCAAAGGGTCCTTTGATTCCTAAAACGTTTCTACTTAGAATCCTGAAAGATTTACATACCTTGGGACATGGTTTCTTAATAGTTATTTGGGCAATTATTACTGGTTCCTTGCTTCCCTTTTTAATTTGAACACTGTCAGGTTCTAGATATTAAGAAGAAAATAATGAGCAGTAACTGGGAACCCATACTGTACCATACACCGACTAAGGTAATACATCCAGTCTTAGAAAAGGGGGTTCTTCAAGGGTTCTTTAATGGTTCACTCGATAAGTGTTATTAGCTTCCAAAAAGGGGTTCTAATTGAAATGCTCATGAAGCTCGTTGATCAATAGTGTGAGGTTGTACCACAGACTGTCTGTTACTTCATACGTCTTTAGTACAAAAAAATGGTCCTTTACCTGCTCTTCAAGGGTTCACTGGGTAATTAGAGGGATTTTTGGTTCCCAAAGTGGTTTAACTTTGAGGTGTTTAACTTTAAACCCTGACAGGTTCTATGTACGAACAAGACAAAACCGATGAGCTGCAATTAGAAGCTTGTGCAGTATGACACATTTATTCAGTTAATACATGCACTACTTGAAAAAAAAGAAAAAGAAAAAAAGGTTCTACATGAGTTCTTTAGATGCTCAATGGATAATTAGAGGCTTGCAAGCTTCCTAGAATTATCATCTGAACCATTTGCCATATTGAATCACTTTTCACCTTCTTTGTTACGGTTATCTGAAACCCTTTATAGAGAAGTCTTCATACAGTGGTGAAGCATCGTGATAGACTAATATAAAAACAATAATTTATACGTCAGCGTGGTCCAAGAGCTAAGCACACAAGCAGGAGCGGGTCCTGTTTCATTAAAACCTAATACAATTTATTACTCTCTGTAACTGTGAGGTTTTTCCAGGTCTAACGTGAAAACACACACACACACACACACACACACACACACACACACACACACACACACACACACACACACACACTCATATCAAATGACTTTAAAGTGGCTGTAAAATGGCTAAAGCTGATATCTCGACACGACTTCACACTCACTGAGTCAAATGAGCCGTTATTTTTCAGCACTGTCATTAATCACAGAGTACACACAGTGAGAGAGAGAGAGAGAGAGAGAGAGAGAGAGGGGAAGTGATTGTCTATGTATGTGAGAACGAGAGTGCTCTGAGTGGACTGCGGTGTTTGTGGTGACGGCCATAATGAGATTTCACTTAATTGCCAGAGTTTGTAAAGCGACCGCAGAATGCTTGCTGTTGTCTAAATACGGTGCTGATTGTCACAGCGCGTCCTTGCAGGAATGACCTGAATTCTTCTCAAGCAATATCCACTTGACTCTCTATAACTTGGATAAAATATGTTGTATTTACTGTATGTATTTTCGGATGGGGTATATTGAAGCAGTTAATTGGAGGTTCAGGAGTGTGTTTTTGAATGCTTATTAATTATTTTGAGTAACAAGAAGAAAGTTCTCCGAATGAAATAAGAATAACCGTATTAACAATAACGTGTGTGTCCTACAAACATGGCCAACATGGACCACGATCTCCAAAGCAACACTTCAACCAAATAATCTCTTTCCTTTGCCGTCTTCTTTTCCACTGGATAGACAGAGCAGCCTATCCATTCAGACCATTCCCTGAGCTCAAGTACCTAAAGTATCTGAAAATAGACAAACATCTAAACCCACACAATGCTCATGGGCATTGTCCTTTGCCTGGTTTAATTTAACACACTCATGCTGTCCTCACTCAGAGAACACCAAAGGTCGACTCTGAAACCAGCTTTAACCCATCGAAAAATAAGGATCCAAGACCCATCCAACCTCCTTCAAGCTTTGTGAGATAAATTCATTTACAGCATTCGGCTGATACCCTGACCGACTTACATTTTTATTTCGTCATACATCTGAACAGTTAACAGTGGCGTGGCAGCTTGGTGGTGCTGGGGTTTGATCCCAGGATCTTCTAATCTGCAGTCCAATAGCAGAGCGACCCTTGCACCAAGTTCTCCCTGCCTACCCACCAGATCGCCCCTTCATGCCACACATCCTGCAAGGCAAACTCATCACATGGGCAAAAACAACACCAGCTACAAGATATCCAGGCACAAAGAGAGCCTACAGTATGATATCCTAAAGGCGAAGCACTGGTCACGGAACATGATGTCTGACATCCATCCTGTTCCAGGTTAGCCCAAGCCAAGATCCCATCCAAACTCCCTGTTGGGAAACACATACGTACCTCATTGCCACATCATTGTGGCCCCTGAAAACCCTGTTCCCACAATGTCTACAATATTATCACAACCTACAGTACCTCTCTTACCCACGTCATTCAAAAGTACAGAACCCCTCTTTTCTTAAGTGTGCTATTATTTTGGGATTTACATTTACAGCATTTTGCAGACCCCCTACCTAAATGACTAACATTTTAATACCCTTGTCTCATTTATACATCTGAGGATTAAGGGCCTTGCTCAGGGGCCCAACAGCGGCAACTTGGTAGTGTTGGGATTTAAACCTCTGACCTTCCGAACAGTAGTCCAACACCTTAACTACTGAGCTGCCCCTGCTCCTGTTTCAAGTGATTGAGGCACACAGTTCCCCTCTTGGGAGCGAGTTGTTACCAGCCTAATGTCCTGATGCCATCCACAAATGCAATAGGCCACTCATAAGGTCGGCTGTATTCTAAGAGCCTTTTACTCCAAAAATCAAGACAGTTGGGCTTGGGTCCTTCCACACCTGCACCCAAGCATAACCTATAGTAACCACAGGGATACCTGTAGTAGACAACTGTAGGAAAATGAACACTGGTGCTTGGAACAGAGTGGAGGAATCTCACAGTAAAGAAACTCAATCAGTCTACACTGGCCCATTCAAGATTCTACACTTCATAGAGACCAGCAACACCACAGTTGACTTACCTGTCACTTGTGAGGCAAGTGGTGCTCTAACTAGTGCCTATAGTGCCTTGAATTTCCCGAGATAGAGTCCATGCCTAAGATATAGTGGTGTAGAGAATGAGTGAGCAATATTAATAAAAACCTTCAACTTTACACATACCAAACATTTTTCGATGTTTATATATATATATATATATATATATATTCACGTGTACCAATTATGTTATGATCTGTGAGCTAACATTATGTTGAGAGACATGATGCTGCTTCACAGATGCCCATGATTGGCTTGTGTCACTATGATTGATGTGGAAGTATGAGCATGCCGAATCTCCCCCTGAGAGCACAGACAATCTGGGACTGAAACTTGGGAGTGCTGAATGACATGGCCAGTGCTTTTGTGTTGCACTACTCAGGAATCTGTTTGTGTATATTTGACGAGCACAGAACTGAATATATCTGAGACTGATAAACAAGACTGTTTCCGGTCACTGGCTGATCGACACTTGCTATGAATATTTCGACCAACTGTCCACCCACTTATTTCATTGCAGGCTAAATCTATCACTGTGTTAAGTTACAAGCCATTATCTTCATGACCTCCCAAATTCCAACACTCATGCAATGATATAAAACATGTTTTATATTCTGTTTATCTTTATACACACATGGACAAAATTGTTGGTACCCTTTGGTCAATGAAAGAAAAACTCACAATGGTAACAGAAATAATTTAATCTGACAAAAGTAATAATAAATAAGAATTCTATGAATGTTAACCAATGAAAGGCAGACATTGCTTTTCAACCATGCTTCAACGGAATTATAAAAAAAATGAACTCATGGAACAGGCCTGGACAAAAATGATGGTACCCCTAACTTAATAGTTTGTTGCACAACCTTTTGAGGCGATCACTGCAATCAAACGATTCCTGTAACTGTCACTGAGACTTCTGCGCCTCTCTGCAGGTATTTCGGCCCACTCCTCATGAGCAAGCTGCTCCAGTTGTTTCCGGTTTGAAGGGTGTCTTTTCCAGACAGCATGTTTCAGCTCCTTCCAAAGATGCTCAATAGGATTGAGGTCAGGGCTCATAGAAGGCCACTTTAGAATAGTCCAATGTTTTCCACTTAGGCATTCTTGGGTGTTTTTAGCTGTGTTTTGGGTCATTTGTCCTGTTGCAAGACCCATGACTGAGACCCAGCTTTCTGACACTGGCCAGCACATTTCTCTCTAGAATCCCTTGATAGTCTTGAGATTTCATTGTACCCTGCACAGATTCAAGACACCGTGTGCCAGATGCAGCAAAGCAGCCCGAGAACATAACAGAGCCTCCTCCGTGTTACACAGTAGGCACAGTGTTCTTTTCTTGATATGCTTCATTTTTCCGTCTGTGAACATAGAGCTGATGTGCCTTGGCAAAAAGTTCCATTTTTGTCTCATCTCGCCATAGGACATTCTCCCAGAAGCTTTGTGGCTTGTCAACATGTAGTTTGGCATATTCCAGACTGGCTTTTTTATGATTTGTTTTCAACAATGGTGTCCTCCTTGGTCGTCTCCCATGTAGTCCACTTTGGCTCAAACAACGACGGATGGTGCGATCTGACACTGATGTTCCTTGAGTATGAAGTTCACCTTGGATCTCTTTAGAAGTCTTTCTGGGCTCTTTTGTTACCATTGGGATTATCCGTCTCTTTGATTTTGTCATGAATTTTCCTCGTGCGGCCACGTCCAGGGAGGTTGGCTACAGTCCCATGGATCTTAAATTTCTGAATAATATGTGCAACTGTAGTCACAGGAACATCTAGCTGCTTGGAAATGGTCTTATAGCCTTTACCTTTAACATGCTTGTCTATAATTTTCTTTCGAATCTCCTGAGACAACTCTTTCCTTCGCTTCCTCTGGTCCATGTTGAGTGTAGTACATACCATGTCACCAAACAACACAGTGACTACCTGGAGCCCTATATATAGGCCCACTGACTGATTACAAGATTGTAGACACATGTGATGCTAATTAGTGGACACACCTTGAATTAACATGTCCCTTTGGTCACATTATTTTCAGTATTTTCTAGGGGTACCATCATTTTTGTCCAGGTTCCATGAGTTTATTTTTTTAAATAATTTTTTTTTTTTTAAATAATTCTGTTGAAGCATGGTTGAAAAGCAATGTCTGACTTTCATTGGTTAACATTCATAGAATTTTTTTCAATCATTACTTTTGTCAGATTAAAGTTATTTCTGTGACCATTGTGAGTTTTTCTTTCATTGACCGAAGGGTACCAACAATTTTGTCCACGTGTGTACATACTGATTTGAATGTTCCAGTCAAACAGAAACATACTAAGTCTGGGCGCATTGTACTGAACAAATATACTTGTGTGTAAATTTCCAATGTGTGAATATATTTAAAAAGGAACCATGCCCTTATTAATATGTGGTAAATATTACACTATGTTAAAATAATGACCTACCGTTGCAGTTGTGTTAATACAATCTGATCCTGTTAGCTGATCCTTTGCTTCCTAAAACGTTACAGTGCTGAACATGGATAGTGTTTTTTCTTTATTTCAACTATGTACAGTGTACTGTAGTTTACTGCTCTAGCACCATTCTCAAAGCAAAATACCCATTACAATCTGAGTGGATTTAAGTGCATGGGACATTTTACTGAAATGATTATTATAAAGCTAATCATTGGTTTATACAGCTGTTTTTTAGTTTTCATAAATCCTTGTGTTTCTTCACAGGTTTGATATTTCCACTTGCCGTGTACCTACTGTAGCTGCGTATCTCAGTTTTTGGGGCTCTGGTTTTTAGGCTTGTCTTGTATCTGGTTTTGGATTTTTGCCCACTGTTTGCTGTTTGTACATCATCTGACCCCTTGCCTGTTGGGATTCTGAACTCCGCCTTTTTGCTCCTCCTTTAGTTTACCCCCTGGCCTCTAGAGGTCATTCGTGTTCCCCTTAGCCTAAGTTCTTTGTTGTGTTTTCTCATTAGTTATTAAGATCACCTGTGTCTTGTTTCCCCCAGTGTATTTAAGCCGTTCATGGTCTCCCCTCTTATTCACTCGGTTTTTGAGTCCCTCCTCTGTGTCTCCTGCTCAACTTCTGGCAATGATTTAGTGTTTCCTGTTGTAAGTTCCTCAGTCTTTTTATGCTTTGGTTGTTCATTACCTGGTTGTTTTCTCCCCTTGTGGAGGCTTTCATTTAAGAGTTTCTTATTTTGTCAATATTTTTTTATTAATTCCTCTAAGTGAGAAGAACTTTTGTTGATGACCAGCTGCCTGTGAACTCTTTCATATCTTTAAAAATAAAATCTACCTTGCCTGAGACCTTTTGCCTTGAGTGTGTTTCAGTTGGGTCCAACCCCATCCCCTCCGTGGCTCAGTGGTAAAATCCTCGACCCGAGCCTGACAGTTTTGGATTTGTTTGTCTGGATCTATTATTAAGCAACTTTTTACCTGTGCTCGTCTCTGTTTCTACTCCATAAACAAGACAGTCAATAAAAACCCTCAAAACTGCATTTGCATCCATCCAGCCTCATGACTACATACACCGTTTTACAGCATAATGAGATAAACACCATTTTTCAGACTTTTTACTTATTTTATGTTATAAAATTGAATTATAATTTGCCTTTGCGATCTATCTGTCAACAAAGTACAAATACTCTTACGGTACTTTAGTATTTTTTTTTTTTATGTATCTACTTGAGTATTTTCTGTAAATGATACTTTTTACTTCTACCCACTACATTTTTGATTAAAAAAAAAAAAAAAACCTGTACTTTTACACATTACTTTTCAGATGTGCACTGATTTTCCGATCTAAACATTAGCATTTACGCTGTCACTCACACCATCCCTAAGCTCCACTTTTGGTTGATGCGCCAAAATGATTGAAGGTTACCTAGGCAACGGCTCCCCCAACTCGGTGTCTGGGCTGTGGATTCTTCTGGTTCCTTTTTCAAGAGTCTCAAATGAGTACACTAAGGTATGACTAGATGTGAGCTAGTTGCTGTACTGCGCAAAAAAGTGGTGAACTCGTACGCATTTGGTATGTGTGTGTTTCACACCAATAGCAATGTTGATTTTCTTACAGCAAGCTTATAAAGTTTTGGCGAGTCCTTTTAAGCGTATCGTATTCTGTATGCTTGCAGTATGCTCATGTTTAATTGCATAGACTACTTGCATTGTACAGGTTAGCAATGTAGCAACAAGCTAGTTGAACTGCTCAAATAATTAAAGACAATTACAATGCTGCTAGCCATTTGTTTAATTGTCTCATCTCATTGCTATCAAAAAGTCTTGGTGCCATATCCAGGGTCTCCTTTCCATTAGCTGCGAGAACTTAATGATTGTTCAGTTATCATTTTTTCATCAGCTCAAAACATAGCACAAAGTGTCTCTTCTTTATCCATCAATCCCACCATCCTCTCTGTCCAGCCACGTCTAAACCAGCCAGTCAAACAATTAATATAACTTACAAATGTTAAATAAACTCAGGACTGTTCCGTATGACACACTGCAGCAACAGCAGCAATGTTGTGGATTGTTCTCGGACAATCATCATGCACAAGCTGCTGAATGGTTTTACCGTCATCGGAGGTGGAAGTCTCGTTGAAAGAGCTCGCTGAAGGTCTTCCGTATCTCTCATGATCTTCCAGTGCTGTTCTTCCTCTCTTTAGGCACGTGTGCCATGGCATCAAGACACTCGTTACAGCATTGCCATAAACTTGCTGAATCATGTCACATGTCTCTGTGGCGGATTTGCCCAGTTCCACACAGGATTTCACAATCAGTCTTTGTTCTATCTTGCTGCCCAGAATGAAATAGTAGACAGATGACACGGGACGATGTCTTTTGGCACGCTGACTTATGTAGGTGTGCAGCCTTGTGCTGCCATCTGTCGGCATGTTACCAAAGTAGTCTCGAACCTTTTTAAATATAACCTCTTATAGTTAAATGACCCAGTGCTGTTATTTCACCACTCGTTGCTATATATAGTACCTCATATCATCATTTAAGGAGGATGATAATCTTATACTGTAGTTACAACATTCAGGGAACTTGTTATTGTTGTCATTTCAACAGATAAACCACCCTACAAAAACTGGTGATGGACTGGCATTCACATACTTCTGACTATACAGCGCATATAATCGGATGTTAGTAGACAGTTGAAATGTCCTCGCAGGCTCTTCTGAGAGGCAAAGACTATTGAAAAATGTTATAATAATACATTCAGTACGTAGAGGTTTGACCTAGTTATAGGCAGCAACAGCTCTCTCGAATAACTCGTTTTCTCCTCAAACGCCTTGATCTTGGCCCGAGGTGTCCCTGTGGAATAGAAAAGCAAAAGCAAAAACATGCATTTCAACGAGAACAGACACGCAGGTACATCTCCGTCTATTTCAGCCCAGTGGAACTTGAGGCTTTAACTCGTCTCGTTTCACATCTTTTCTTTATTGAATGCGATCAATATGAATTTGATTTGAATAAATATACACACATAAACCATTAAAAGCTGTCAACAAATGTTGTGCAGATGCCGGTGCGCCTCAGGTGCTTCTCTCATCCTTGTTTTCAGCTGTGTGCTAATTGGAGAGCCTGCTGTTAATGCTGAGAGGTACACACCTCCTGATTAAAAAAGAATAATGCTCGAAGGTGGATCTTTCCTAAAACCTGAAGATTTCACAACCTGAAAGTTGTTGATGCTCGGCTCAGATCAAACAATATTTTTCACACGCACTACCAAGTTACAAAAGCAGGTAATTATTGAATTCAGGTTTAGTCAGGCGCCTTATTCCCAGTGAAGGATCATCTTAATGCTTCAGTAGACCAAGATAGCCAATTGGACAATGTTATTCTTCTATGCAACTTTGTGGCAACAGTGTGTTGAAAGGCCCGTTCCTATTCCAACATGACGTCGCCCCAGTGCACAAAGCAAGGACTATAAAGACATGGTTCGGTAACTTTGTTGTGGAAGAACTCGACCGACCCGAACACAGAGCCCTGACCTCAACCCCATCGAGCACCTTTGGGATGAACTGGGAGGGAAATCGTGAGCCAAACCTTCTCATCCGACATCAGTGCCCGACCACATAAAGGTTCAAATTTCAGAGATAGCGTACTGTGCAAAAGTCTTGAGCCCCTCCCATTTCTTAGCCCCTTCCAAAGAGCCAGATTTTCTTTTTTTTATTATTATTTTTTTTTATTGAAGAATGGTTATCCAGGCTTCCTGAATGACTTTTTGGCTCTCATTGACTTTTGGCAGGTTTGCAGGCCGGTGTCTCTACCTGAGCAGTTTCAGTAGAATGTTTTTTTTTTGTTTGTTTCACAATGCCTTAAGAATCATTCAAGCATTAAAAAAAAAAAAAATCTAATGTAGTTAAGGCATGAACCAGTGAGAAACAGGTGCATATGGTGAGAGTGGTGATATAATAAGGTTACACCACAGTGCCATTGAGTTCTGGATTCTGATTGGTCAGAAGGTGTTGATTAGTTTTCTATAACAACAGCTCTGACAGCGGTGCAGCTGCACGTCACACTTGTTTAAACATTTTACTGTTTTCATCGTAACAACTTACATGTACAATGAAAAATGAAATATGGGTCATAATTATGTGGTGAAGTCTTCCGTTAAAATAAGTTTCTTTAAACATGTGTCTAAGGTTTATTGAAGGAGTCTCCAGTGTCAGAGATCAGAGGATTTTGAGGGAATGAGAGTTTTGTAGCTGCTATAATGTGACCAAAAGATATTAAAACTACACCAATTCTACTAAACCACACCACACCCTTACAGCTGTTTTCCTGTGACAGCGGGACACTGAGTCTTTATTTCCTTATATATAAAATAGAACTTTATTCACAAAAGCTTTGCCGGAAAGTTGGTCATATAAGAAATATCAATAACAACCGCAGCTAATTGAACTGCAGCTGCCGATGAGTAAATTATAGAAAATACATAAAAGGGATAATACATAAAAAGTATTATCTTAAAGCCATTTTCCCCCAAAGCCCCAAAGATTTTGAAGAAATTCATAAAAGAAATTCAGCTGCGTGATGTTTTCTCCTCAAATCCTAACCTTGAGCTTGTGAGAGTTAAAATCAATCCCTGAGACCCGGCGCTTTTCCCTCGGGTGGGGTTCGTCTGTACCGACTACGTCAACGTCGAGATGGATTCACACGTCAGTCACGCCACTCGGCGCCCGAACTAATATATCAATAATGTTAATAAACTTTTTAGACAAATCATTAATACAAAAGACCAATTCTGATCCTTTGAATAGAAGTTAGACAAGCAGTTAGCAATGTACGAGGTTCTGACCTTTTCTGAAGAAAAACATTCAACAAAAATGCCTACCATAAAGTTCATTATTTAAAGCCGTTAGGATGAATAACATGATGCCTGTTACCATAATTTGATCTGTATGATAATTTTGTATGTTTAGCACATTTAGACCTGCATTAGTGGCTCAATGGTAGGTTACTCACCTGATTCCCAGCCACTGGATGCAGGAGCGGTCCCAAGCCCGGATAAAATCGGCTGACCCGGTTGGTAAATAACCCCGTGGCGATCCCCCAGAAGGAGCAGCTTAAGAAGTTAATTTAACAAGAAGTTAATTTAGATAAACAAATAGATTACTTTATTAATCCCAAGTGGAAACGTCTACATTTTATTTAGAAATCAGATTGAAAAAAGTTTACAGTTTTAATTTGTCTGAACATTTTTATGAACAGATTATTTTTTTTTTCTTTCTTAACATTAGTTCAAAGCTGGCGGCACGGTGGTGTGGTGGTTAGCACTGTCGCCTTGCACCTCCAGGGCCCGGGTTCGATTTCTGTTCAATTCCCGTCTCTGTGTGCATGGAGTTTGCATGTTCCCCCCCCCCCCTTGCTTGGTGGGTTTCCTCCCGGCACTCCGGTTTCCTCCCACAGTCCAAAGATATGCAGATTAGGCTAATTCCCAAAATTGCCTGTAGTGTGTGAATGAGTGTGTGTACTGTATATGTGTGTGTGCCCTGCGATGGATTGGCACCCTGTCCAGGTTGACAAGGTGTCCCTGCCTTGTGCTCCAGGCCCCGTGTGACCCTGAATACAGGATAAAGCGGTATAGAAGGTGAGTGAGTGAGTAATTCAAAAGCTTTCATTTTCATCAATATTGGCTCAGAATGGTATTTTTTACTGAACGTTCCTTCCGTTATGTGTCAGAGCTTCCCCTAAGGATTAGTTTTTAAACATTTCTTTTTTTTTTACTTAATATACTGTAGGTTCAGAGCTTTATTTGTTTCTGAACATTGCATTTAAAACTTTGACTTCAGACTTTTAACTTTTATGAATATTAGTTTTAAAAATTCTGATTTTCTTAAACTTTACTGGAGCTCTGATTTTTCTCAATTTAATTTAAATTTTAATTTAATTGAAATGTTTAGTTTAGAGCCCTTCTTTTCCCTTGGACATAGCTTAAAGCTCAGATTTCAACATTAGTTTAGAGATTCATTACTTATAGAAGAGTTTTTAGAGTATTAGTTACAAAACTTTTTGAGCATTAGTTTGCCAGCAGAAAGCTTAACGGATGTTTTCGAAAGTTTGTATGACTTCAATAAAATAATGTTGAATGAATGAAGCAAACACACTGAATGTCGCAAATACGAAAAAAAAAAAAAAGGGCTTGTATCTTTATTTGGAGCGTTTATGCTGATTAACACAACGTCAGCACACATCCCAGGAGTTTTAAACAGTTTAGAATTCCGATCGGGGATTGGGACGGACACAACGGCTTCCCACACACAGCGTGTGTATCTCATGTGACGCATCTCTTTGTGTTGTGATGCTACCTCTCTTTCTTCCAGAAATACAGTTACAGTGAGGTGCAGCTTAGCAGCTAAATGGCTCTGCTGTAGTATTGTGCTTGCACCGAGTCCAAACTGCATCACAACTGCTACAAATGTTAAGTATCTTTCTTTTTTTTTTCTTTTTTTTTTTAGGTTTTTTAATATTTAATATTTATGTAAAACACTGTTTGTTATTGTTTGTGGTACATGTATTTACTAGCATTAACGGTCTGCCCCCTAGTGGTCCAATGGTAAGCACTGCTGCAGTGCCTCTGTTTGGAATTGACATTATTTTTTTTTTTAAGTTGTTAAGGGCATCTGTTCAACGTTATCCCACCATCATGTAGTCAATGTTGTTCCAACGTCATGTATCGAAGTAAGTATAACTTTCAAAAACAAACCAATACCAACATCATCCCAACATCCGTAACATTGCCAAACCAACGTCACCACAAAGTTTTAACAACAAAAAGTTCCGGCTTGATTGTAGAGCTTTGAGCTCCGCTGAGTTTTATTTCAGAGCTGTGATTTGTGTGAGCACATGCAGTTTTGTCTCTATGTGGATTTCCATGGTGCCGCAGTAGCTGATAGAGATATGTCTCTGTTTAATGACAGTACATGTACCTGATTTTTTTTTTTTTTTTTTTTCCCTCCTCACTTACACAGATGACCGTGTCCTTGGTGACACGGAGAATAATAACGACACAGACCTTATTTTAATCATTACATCTAACAGGGTAAAGCATTTCATGTAGGACTCCATCATCGGAGTTATTCGGTGCTGTGGTTTAGCGTTACTATCACTACCAGGTAGTAATTTCAGCCATGTGAAGAGACTGGAGCACGTTGCTGTCATTAAAGGATATCAGACAGAAAGTGATGACGCTAATGAGCATTGCGGTTTCTGAGCACTTGTACTAAGTTGTACATGTATTAGCAGTCACAAGATTTCAAGTAATTAAGTAAAGAAATGATCTGCTTAAACAAAATGGCCTTTAAAATAACAGAAATAATATATTTGTGTCTTATGATAACCGTGATGCAATTTTTGTGGTATTAGGATAGAGTATTGACTTAGGTTTCCATTATTTTCAGTATAAAGTATTTTTAAAACATTATTAATTTCCATATTTTACCCACTATTAATTAGGACATTTTCTGTAAATTACTGTTGCATCCGTTTTTTTTGTTGTTTTTTTTTACATGCATTTTTCCAGGCAAGAAACTTAGCAGAATAATTTGATCCATTATTTTATGGATTTTATTTATTGATTTAGCTTTTTTTTTTTTTTTTTTTTACTTTTTTCAATATACTGTAGATAGATAGATAGATAGTTTAACGGGTTTGCTCATGGGCGGCACCACAAAACACAGACATGGGGCAAGGACTCATGAAAAAGGGGAAGGGGGAAAAATGGTAAATAAAAAGGTTTAAGGAGGAAGGACGCAAAGAAAAGGAAGGAAAGTATGAAGATGGTGTGTGTGCACATGCAGGTCAGGTGGTAGTGCCCAGCTGACATCCGGGCTCAGCCTGGCAAGCGAATGGCGTGGGCACTCTTCTTCCTGCTGACTCATCCAGCTCTCCACTGGGTGCGACCTTAGGCTGGAGTCCCTTTCAACGTTCGGCGGCGGCGCAGCTTTCCTGGCTGGGAAAGTGGGCCTTAATGTGGATGCGCACCGGCCTTTTTTCCTCTTCGATGGTATAGGATCCTGAAGGCTGGCACTGTGCGGGAGTGCGAGTGCAGCATTCATGCGGCTGTCCTTCCCATGGAGATCAAACGACTGCTTTCAGTTTCGCTTGCTTTGAAGTCCCCGGGGCGCGTTACATCACCCCGCTCGCATGTCGCTCGTCCACGTGATACCAGACAGACCAGACCACGTTGTTGTTGATAGATGTTCCGCAGCCATGCCCGTTTCCAGCTGCCCCGTCCCCTTCACTCATCTGCAGAAGGGTAGGCTGCCTACCTAGTGAGCCTACGGAGTGATTGACCGATCGGAGTTGGTTGTCTAAAGCTGATTTGCGATAATGACAATTGTTGAAAGCGCTATACAAACAAAATTTAATTGAACCGAACTGAATTGAATCGAGGAGCGACAACAGATTGAGGTGCACGCCCATCACAGATGCTCGCCGTGACAATAGATAGGTAGATACAGTAGATAGATAGATAGGTAGTAGTTTGCAAAACAATTCAAGCCGCATGATGAAACTGTCTCTCCTGAAGAACTTCCCAGGAAAGCAAGACCAAAACGTAACTCTGCTGCAGAGGAGAAGTTCATATAGAGTCACCAGCCTCAGAAATCACCAATTAACAACCAGCACCTCAGATGGCTGTGCAGCACCTCAGCCATTATGAAGGATTTACAGAGCTATAAAATTTTTTTTATTAATTTTAATTTAATAAAAGAGCGAGGTCTTGATATACGAGTATGCATGCGCGTTGTCTGCCGAGTGTCACGTGATCACAACTGAGCCATTAGAGAGTCGTTAGAGAGGTTCCTTGTTAAAAATCCTGACTCTCTCTCTGACACACACACACACACACACACACACACACATGCTCTAACTGATTCTTTTCAAAGATACATTGTAGGTTAATTTGTATTATGTTGATGTTATGTTTCATGACTATTTTTGGATTGAGGAATAAATAATCAGAGTTTTCATTATTTCTTATGAGGAAAATCACTTTGATGTACTTGTGTTTTGATATACAAGCAGGCTTCAGGAAGAAATTGTGCTCACAATATATACATACAATAATACACTGTATACATATGGTTATGAGAATATGAGCAAAAAAAAAAAGGATGCGATTGATGTGATGGTTGTTTAAACGCGAGTTAGCGTGGCAGGTCTTCAGAAAGCAGAGACCGTGATGCGCTTGTCTCCCTTTGAAAAATCCATTTCGGTGCATTAGCACAAGATGTAATTGGCGCGCTGCGTTTGTGTGATTGCACACATTGATTCACCCTCCAGGTTTGAAATTAAATTAAAGAAGTACTGAGGGCAAACACCAAGGAGACAATTCCATACGAGATTCCAGCTAATGTTCTTTTCTCTCATAAAGAAAAGAAATATCTCTTAAACACTCACATGAAATGAGATTAGGAATCAGATCATTCGGGTTGTGCTAATGAATACTTGTCTGAGCCGGGAGAGACGAGGACAGGTTTTCCTTTTCTGATGCTTATCGACTTTGCCAAAGCGGCCTACAGGAAGAGGAGGAAACACTGTTATAGATATGTATCTCATCTACAGTGTCATGTTCGTTACGCTCAGTTAGCACTTAACAGTCTCAGCAGTAATCTATAAAGGTGAGACTCTCTGCGCTAGACATGTCCAATCACAATCCACTGCTGAGTAGCATGCGTCATGAAATGTGATTTTAAGCAGGAAGTCTCAAATTTATTGGCTGATATTTAAGCAAACAGTTGCTTAGGCTGTGTCTAGCCATGCATTCATTATGTAGCACTTTGTTTTATAACGATTACAGTATGTTATCTGCATGTACATGTATCTTTATTAAAAAATTATTGACTTTACAGCACTTTCACTGACTTTTCTCTTAACCATGTTAAAAATCATTGGAATTAGTATGCGCTACAAAATAATATCTATTACAAAACAATATCTAATATTCTTCCATAGTAAATGTATATAAGACCTGACTAGACCTGTCAGCCTTTTTCAGGTGATGCTATACTCAAAGTGCTTAAAGTGTAACTCGGCATAGAAATTGAATGCGTTCCAGAGGCAAGTTCAAGAACACATTGTCCCATAGGAAATAATATAAATGCAGTGGAAGCTTGGATTACGAGCATAATCCATTCCGGAAGTGGGCTCGTATTCCAAAACACTCGTAAACCAAATCGAATCTTCTCCTACGAAATAATGAAACCACAAATTATTTGTTCCACAGCCCAAAGAAAATAAATACATAAATATAATTAATACAATATATAAAGTAAAAAAAAATAAAACAAATTAACCTGCACTTTACCTTCAAAAAAATGTAAAAATAAATCCAGACAAATAAGTGTTTCTGCTTGTGCGCGCAGGCGCCATGTATTTGTGTATGTGTATGCATGTGTGTGTGGAATTAGCCCCATCCCTCGCCTCGTCTTACACAGTAAAACTCCTCCTCCCTCCCCCCACCTCGCTTTTTAAGTTTTACAAGAAACACACACACAACGGAAACACTGTTTTACCGGGGAAAAAAAATATTCTCTGACACTCGCGTGAAAGTAAAATAAATAAATAAATAAATAAATAAATAAAAATAACAAATGAACTAGCACTTTACCTTTGAAAAGAATCGCGGCAGAGCAGAGTTTTCTGTGTAAAGCAGAGAGTGTGTCTGTATGTGTGTGTGAAGTCAGGGAGGGGTGTGCAAAGGCGAGAGAGTGTGTGTGCGTGTGTCGGTGTGTGGGTGTGTGTGTGTGTGTGTGTGTCAGTGTCAAATTTACGCACACGCACAAAAATGGGAGACACGCTGAAACAGAGAGGGAGATGTTGATTATACCAGTAAGAGACGAGCACTAAGACCCAGCAGGGGCGACGATTACCCACAATTCCGCAATCTTTTTTTTTCAAATTGTGATCATGTGAAACTCAAAACAAGTGCGCATGCGTGATACATGATACTCGGCACTCCTAAACCAAGACTTGCTTGTTTTTTAAGTAAAAACTAATTTAAATTCTTTGCTCATCTTGCGGAACATTCGTAAACCGCGTTACTCGCAATTCAAGGTTCCACTGTAGTCCACTCCAGGCACCCAAAAATATTACAAATATTACCAAATTTCCAACATTTAGAGAAGACATGTAAATGAAATACAATATTAAATAAATAGACATTAAACCTAACCTAAGCTTAATTCATGATTCCTCTTGGCACTGGCTGCCTTAACAACCAAACCATGAAAGTGACTCTGTTTCCTTCCTGCAACATCCATGATAACATTCTTGGGACTCATAGTGCTACAGTATGTCTTCACTAAATGCTTGAACAAAATGCAAAAAAAAAAAAAAAATTATAAAATTATATATATATATATATATATATATTATATTATATATATATATATATATATATATATATATGTGTGTGTGTGTGTGTGTGTGTGTGTGTGTGTGTGTGTGTGTGAGTAAACTCTCTTCACTTGATGTTCCACTAAAAACATTTTTACATTTAACTTATCCAGTATTCGGTTGGCTCGGTTCATTTGCTCATATTTCTAAAATGTCTCATATGCCAAGGCAAATTTCTTGCAAAATTTCACGTCTTATGCCAAGGTACCACTTCATTCCAAATAAGGTTTGCAGATCATGGTGATGATGTTCTCCTTATGCACCATCTGAACTGGACATCCAAAGGAAAGGGAAAAATAACATAAAAGTCACCATGTCCATGTCTGAAGTCATGGTTCTGTCCCTGGATGCTTCCTTTGGCTGAGCAGAGACATCTTGCCCCAAGCAAAGAAGTTTAAATATTTGATTCAAGAAAGGATAAAGAATAAATTCATGAGTATGGGTAGTGAATATGAGGTTCCTCCACAGGTTTCCTGGGCTTTCAGGGGTTCCAGCATGAGTAAAGGTACTCCTTATCTGAATTGAGAAAAGTCCCCATTAACACTTACATCAGTGATGTCCTAAAGGATGTGAACCCTGTGGTCGAACCAGGACCTCCTGGAATATCTGGGGTTCCTTCAGGAGGAAAGGGAATCTTTGTCTGACCTTCTAAGCCTGTTGCCACAGCAACCACTGCCAGCAAAAGCAAAAGGAAAATAAATCAATTCTTTATATTTTCCAAAAAAAAATTTTTTTTTCATCAGAATGATAGAATGCGGTTTTGGACATAACTATTTCTCAGCGATAAAAGTAACACTGTTGAAATGCATTGCAAGCAACACACTTCTCCTAAAATAAAAATCACTGTAGAATAGACATTTCCTAAATTGTCTGGTGTTCCAGTAAGGACACGAACAAGACGTGAACCCCATTGTTAGAATCTCAGTCTATCTTGCCTAGCTCCTCATTTCTCTGCATGTTTTCTTTATTTTTTTCCGTGTGTCCTTGGCTCGCCAGGTTGTTTGTGTACCCCGGCATATTTAGGACAAACTGTGACATAATACAGCAGTGTCCCAGGGTGTTTCACATCCCCAAATTGCTGAGAGTTTTTAAATAAATTACAGATGCGAGTGTGAGAGTGAGTGGAAAATCAGACAATACTGAAAAACCGGTCCACTCCAGACAGAAATCAGGTTTTTATTTTTTATATTCCTCGGGTATGCAAGTCCCGTTCAAGGTTCTTGCTGCCTGCTAAAATATTAATGCTTCCCACTTTTTTTCCTCTTCTGCCATGTGAATAATGGAAGATGGTCACACTGGCCTGGCGGGGTTTCTGCCCCTCAGACCCCCCCCGCCCCAAACACACAAGCAAACACACTCTCAGACTATAAACCAGAGTTGCTTCTCTAATCCATTATTTCGTCATTATTAGGCTACATGCTCAGTAACATCATCTGGTATGGACAACAAATATTTAATGCAAGTCTTTGCATTTTGGCCCAGAGTGTGTTTTTGTGCCTGAGTGTCACTAACATTGCACGATGGAAAAAAAAAGAAAGAAAGAAAAAAAAAAAAAAACATTCATGAATTATTTCTACTGTATAAAGATTTGCTGATGTGACTCACTTCTCTAGTCTCAATATTTTCAATACGGCTTCACTCATTTTATATAACATTCCAGTGGAGGTCACATCCAGATCTTTATTACTACTGTTTATTTATAATGAAATGTTATTAAGTCTTAGTGAAGGAGGTGTGTCTCTATGTCTCAGTCTAGTACGGGAGGTGTGGCATCTGTGCATTAGTGACAGTGAAGGATGTGTTGTTTTTATGTGTCAGTTTTAGGAAAAGAGGTGTGGCCTCTGTGTGTTAGTGTCAGTGAAGGAGGCGTGGCCTCAGTCTGTCAGTCTCAACAAAGAGCACATGGTCTGTATGTCTGCATTCAGTAGAGGAGGCATGGCCTCTGTCTGAGCCGCAGCTAAGGAGGCGTGGTCTTTATCTGTCAGTCTTAGTAAAAGAGGTGTGGCCAGTAAAGGAGGCGTGGCATTTGGGTATCAATGTCAGTAAAAAGGAGCATGACTTGGTTCTCAATCAAGATGAAGAGGTGCGGCTTTTTGCTATCAGTCATAGTGAAGGTGTTGTCAGTGAAAAAGAAAGGTACAGTGGAACCTTGGATTACGAGCATAATTCGTTCCGGAAGCAAGCTCGTATTCCAAAACACTCGTAAACCAAATCATCATTTCCCATAAGAAATCATGAAAGCTCAAATTATTCGTTCCACAGCCCCAAAAAAATAATTAATACAATCTATAAAATGAAAATAAAACAAATTAATCTGCACTTTACCTTTAAAAAGTACAAATAAATCCTGACAGATAAGTGTTTCCGTTGGTGCATGCAGGCGCCGTGTGTGTGTGTGTGTGTGTGTGTGTGTTTGTGTGTGTTGGGGGGGAATTAGCCCCTTCCCTCGCCTTGTTTTACACAGTAACACTCCTCCTCCCTCTCCCCACCTCGCTTTTTAAGATTCACAACAAACAAACACACACAACGGAAACACCGTTTTAACAGGAAAAAAATAAATCTTTCTGAGACTGGCATGAGCGTATATTAACAGACTCACTTTTTAAGTTTCACAACAAGGGCATAAACACAGCGGAAACACCGTTTTAACGGAAAAAAGGTAGGTGAGAGAGTGACGGTCGGTGTCAAAATAAGAGTCGCATGTGTGAAGCATGATACTCTGCGCTCGTAAACTAATACTTGCTCGGTTTCCGAATAAAAAAACATAAAAAATCTTTGCTCGGTTTGCGGAACACTCGTAAACCACGCTACTCGCAATCCGAGGTTCCACTGTAGTGGCTTTTGCATCTGTAACTTGTTTATGCCTTTACGTGCAAGAACCTAACCCGATCATATGCCATTTTTCAAAATAAAAACTGACCTTTGAAAAAATGAACATGACATTTTATGCAACATTATGAAGAAAGTAAAGGAATTTATGCTATTGAACTTATCATTTAATCAGGAAGCCCCTCAAGAAGTCAGAAAACACAGTTTTCAGCAGCAGAAATGTGGAGCCATGAAATCAGCTGCAATATCACCGAGTCCACTCGTCTGCAACTATAACACAAAGAAACTGTTGGGTTTCTGCACACAAAGAGCTAGCGCAGTGTTTCTGCTGTGAAACTGCTGAATTTGACAGGGCAGCAACACTGGGTGTTTTTCGCCTGGAGGTGAGAGCGAGACAGTCGCAAATAGGTTCATGATGCTCAGGGACAGAAAACAGGGACTGCTGTGTTTATACGCAGTCACTCATGGTGTCTCTGCGTACAGAAACATGAAGCTGTGCACCTGCCAGACAATTAACAAGCTTGTATGACTCACGTAAGTGAAGTACAGGGCATCACAAAAAAAAAAAAAAAAAAAAAGTCTCCATACATAAGGGAAATTACTCTTTAGCAAAAAAAAATTGCTTTGTTTACACAACACTGTTTACATGATTGCCATTTCTTTTTATGTACTCACAGGGTCGTTTTCCCACTTATGATGAAGTCATGTTAAAGCATCTGTTTTTAACACATGCGTGGAAAACTGCATCACGTTTTAGTCATTTAAAAGGAAAACTCCCAGCTTTTCAAAACCCATTAACAAAACCACACTATTTTACATAAAAAGAAATACACACATGGTAACTATTTGCAAATGACCTGATCATCCAGTTGTGTTTGACATACTGCATTGATTTGATAGTACTTAATTAGTTTATTTATTCAAACATACTTCTAAACTAGCAGGCTGTTCCTTAGAGTACTCATAGCTCCCAGTTATACAGTCCTATAATATACGTATTTGCTTCAAAAATACATTTTAGCACAAAGTAACAGTTTTAAATAGGTTAGAACCCATAGTGGGTGGGTGGCGGGGTGGGGGTGGGGGGCACAGTTGTTCTCCCTGCGGCCTTGCACCTTCCACAGTTCAAAGTCATGCAAATTTGGCCAATTGGTGTTCCCAAATTGCACATGGTGTTTGAATGAATGTGTGATGTATAGGCATGTGTGCCCCGCGATGATTGGCACCAAAGCACTGCAGACAAAACATCCCTAATGGAAATCTGTCGTGCACTGGCAAATCATAATGCTCCCATTTTCCTGACTCCTTAATTAGGGATGTTCTTCAGCAGCCTTGCTGTAACGTGCAGGTGGTTTTGGTTCATCTTTCCCACCACGCTTTAAGGCTTAAGACAAAAGCCTTTTCATATTACTGCTCGGATCACACAGAGGAAGCCTGACCGTGTGGCTGTAGTGACAGAATTAACCGAGGAGATATCGAGGACCTGGAAACGACACCGGCGCAGCTCACAGCATGTTGCTAAATAAAAGCCAGGCACATCAGACTAATAAGCTGTAATGTATAGGCCATGTTCAGCTGCGGCGCTCTGTCACAGCACTCAAAGCGGCTTAATAAAGTCAAATTACGCCAGATTGGCCTTTTTAACAGCATTCCTTAATGAACTGGATCTGATTTGTCACGCTCCTGGAAACCGGGTGCACTGGGACGCCTGGGTGGCATGTAAGTGCGTCTATTCTTTTCTCCTGTTTTCCCTAGCTCAAAATAAGAGTTAAGAAAAAGTTTTTTTTTCGTTCTTTTACCTAATCATGCAGAGAGAATAAAGTAACAATATTACATTAGCTCTCAGTTTTGTGGCTTTATACAGTGAAAATAGCTAACTAGCTATTTAATAATTCCCTAGCTAGCAGGTTACAGGGTTCATCAGCTAGCATGCCACCATCTTAGACTTTAATTTGATTAAATAACTTTAAACTGTGCAAAAAGCTATTGTTAACTGACTAAATAAGTAGCTGGAATGCTAACTAGGTGGTTTGCTAATGACCCAGCCAACAGGGTACAGGAGCAAAAGGTCTATGAAGGTCAACCGTGTCATTTTCTTTCAGTTTAAACATGCTTAAACTGGAAACTAAAAAATAGCTAATAGGCGTGCTAACTAGCTGGTTTGCCAAATATCTAGCCAGAAGTGTAAACGAGTACATGTTAGTCAGCCACCATGTTGTTTTCTTACAATGTTACACCCTAACTAGCATGTTTGCTAATTAGCTAGCTAGCTGCGTAATGAAGATCTACAGTATGGTTTTCCCACACTGAAATCCCTTTACATTTTATACTGGGCCACTAACGACTTGCTATGTAACTAAGAAACTCAGAATCTCTGGGTCATTTACATTTACATTCAATGTGCAGTTTCAAGAAGTTGTAATAGAATTCTTTTATATAAAATAAGTCATTTCTATGATCTTCCTCCTTCCTCATATATCTGATATTAAGGTGTTCAATTTTTCCTGCTGCTCCCTTCCTGTCTAACGCTCCCATGCTCACCTTCTCCTTCTCTCTCTCTCTCTCTCTCTCTCACTAACTCGAGCCAACACCTCCTGGTGCGTCTCTGGACGAGCACCCGTCAAACTTCCACTGTTTTGTTCTTCAGGATTTCTCCAGGACATTTCACAGTGGTTTGTGTTCCTTGTAGTAACAGACGTCGATGGCACAGGCATTTGGTCAAAACACATATTTTGCTGTTAATAGACCTGACAGACAATGTGTTTGCGTGTTTGAGTCTCTCCTGAAAAGCCAGAAAAGCTTATCGAAGCACAGCGGACGGACCGAGCAACTCGCTTATTCAACTACGGAACTTTAAAACTTTACACAGGTGGAGGAGATTTCCTGCGAGTTTATTAGCAAATTCTTAATTAATTAGCTTGCTGTATAACTAGCTAACCAGCGTGTGTTCATTACTAGCTACATTAGTAACTAGCTAATGTGATAACAAAGCCATGAAATACACTCAGCTGCTTTTTTCAAGAAAATTAACATTATATCTATCTATCTATCTATCTATCTATCTATCTATCTATCTATCTATCTATATATATATATATATATAATCAGACTGGAAACTTTCTAGACAACTAGCTAACTAGCAGGCATTCCAAATAGCTTCATCGCTATAAGTTAGCTAACAGAAAAATAAAATGTATAAAAGTGCACCCAGCATCTCTACCAGATTACCCCCCCCCCAAAAAAGTGCATTTTCTTGGCGTCTTCAAAAATATTTGTACAGAGCGGATACGTCAGTACTCTTAATACTATACCTTATTTAGAAATGGTTTCTGTATTTGTTTTAGAAATGTTTATGTTAAATAACATTTGAATCCCTTTGCAGAAATACTAAATGATCTCAGTAACTAAGTAGCTCGCGGCGGAGCAAAATAACAGGCTAAATAAACAAACAAACGATCTTTTGGTAATAAATTTGTTTATTGAATTGTTGTATAAAATCCATATCACACTCATGGTCGTGCTGTTGTACTTAATATCAGCATGGCTGTTACATCGTCTGTACCCAGGCTGTGTACTTGAGCCTACGATCGCATCGCAGCCGTACTGATATCCAGCACAACGGCACAGAACAGCGGGCTACATACTGTCAAGCCTGGTTTGAAAAGAACAGATGACATTGTGTATACAGTATTATGAATAGTTTAACCTTCTGAAAAGTATTTTGTAAATTCTAGAGTATTATACTAATAGTTATCGATTTCGTTTTTCAAGTTCCTTTCTGTACAAAACCATTAGCTTGCTTACTCTCTAGCGGAAAAATCAGGGCAGATACAGTAACTAACTAGCTCTTTGCTAGTTAACAGAGTAAAGCAGTAAACTCATCAAACCGCAGCAACATGAGTTTGATAGAACCTGTACATAATCACTGGCGTTTTGAAACAGCGTGCGTGTCAAGTCTTAATGCCTTTTGGGTAAGCTGTCCTGCTGAAACCTACCATTTTCTCACATTATTTCTGAAACGTACTCCGTATTTTTCCTTTTGTTGTGAATCTATCATGCAATTATGTTTTATTTTTTGTTTTGTTTTTTCCGAGCACACAGGAGATTGTATGTCTTGTACATCATGATACGCTGTTTATTTGGTTTCTTTACTTATTCTTTGGAGTGTTTGTAGCAATTCACATACACAATTCCCAACCTCGTCTTATTTCTGTCACTCACGCAGCCTTGTAAGATTTTTTTTTTTTATACCTCTACTGTCAGTGGCTTGATGTCCAGGTGGACTGAAACGTCTCGCATGCCTTCAGAGAGAGTGAGACGGTGATGTCTCAGCAGGTACCGAGTACTCAGAGAGGCGAAGGAAGTCTGGGGGCAGAAATGTTTGTTTTTAAAAACTGATTCCTGTAGACATATTCACTTTGTCCATAAAGTTTTTTTTTTTTCTTTTCTTTTTTTTCTTTTTTCTTTTTTTTTTTTTTTTGATAACTTTTTCAGGAGACATGTTGCTGTCAGGTTGCTTACATAACATTTTGCAAGAAGAGAAATAATTTAGATGGTAAAAATGTACCGCACATCATCCCCCACCCCATTCTAGCAGGTTCTACATTAAGCTGGTACATTGGGTGAAAAGGTTTAAATCAATCTTGAAATGAACCTTCTATACTTTTATTATGACCGATAATGAATCTGATCACCCATGATGTTATTGATCAGGCTGCAATTTCAGCGATCAGGTCATGATTCTACCCCACACATATTAGTCCACAATATAATTGAACAGACAGTGAGTTTACCAATTAGTCTACAAATAATTGAATCAATCCATTGACCCATGGCTTCATCGATCAGTTTATTAATTTCCGTGATCAGGTCACAATTTCAGTGATCAGACCTTGAGCTCTTTGATTCGCCCATAACTTTATTGACTATTCCTCAATTCCAATGATCAGTCCTTGACATCTTGATCAGTTATGAATCTATTGATTAGTCCATCATTTCAATGATCAGTTTGTGACGTTATTGATCAGTTCGTAATTTAATTAATCTGGTCATGGTTTTAGTGCTTGACAAACACTGATAAGTTGATAAAGTAAGTGATCAGTCCAACATTCCAATTATCTGTCCTTGTTCTCATTGATCAGACCACAACTTTATTGATCACTCCACAATTCCAGAGATCAGTCCATGGTTTTATTGATTGATCCATGATTTCAGCGATCACCCCTCAGTGTCATTGATCAGCTGATGATTTCAATGGTCAGTCCTCAATATTATTAGTCAGTTCATGATTTAATTAACCGCTCAATAGTTTTAGTGCTTGACCTATAGTTTCATTAATCAGTTCATAAATTATCCGTCCAGGATTACCATGTTCAGTCTTTGATCTAACTGACGAGCCCAAGCCTTTGTGGATGAGTCCATAGCTTTAATAACTGAACAATGCTTTTATTGATCAGTCCACGATTACAGCTATCAGCCATGTCGTTGATCAGTCCATGATTTCGTAGACAGACCATGATTTTTGGGTCAGTGGATAGTTTTAGTGACTCATGATTTCATTGATCAATCCAATTGACCTCAATGACTGTCCAATGACTTTAGTGATCGATCTACAAATTTCCTTCATTTTGATGACTGATTTAATTGAACAGTCTTAAATAATGTCGATCAACCCATTGCTTTAGTGCACAGCGGATAATTTCCTTAATCAACCAATATTTATATGAATTATTGCAACTTTACTGATCAGTTCATTACTTTATTTTCAGTCCAGACAGTAATTGATCGTAACATAAATGCATTCATTGCCTGGTTTAAGTGATCAATCCGTGCTTTGTAATAGAGCTGCAATTTAGAAAGAAGTCGACTGTATAAATGATCAGCCCACGATTTAAGTAATTAGTGAATGGTTTCATGATCAGTCTGACTTCAGGCCCCCACTTCAGTCATTAATGAGCCATGAGTTACGTAAAAACCAGGAACATGTTTATGGATGTTTTTAAAGTCTACTGTTTGTACCGTACATAATTCTGTATAAATGAGAGCTCATACCACATGTGATGCATAGTTCAGTGACCTTTTCTAGACTATGATTTTATTAACGAAAATACGTTTTTTGATGACTATTAAGTTAATAGTTAATGTTTTAGTTACTTTACTCATTTAGTCCACAATGTAGGTGGAAATTCCATGATGTTAGTGAGCCGGTCATAGTTTTAGTGATCAGCTGTCATGACTTTAATTATGCATTAAATGATTTAGAGATGAATTCCCTTTAAGTGTTCTACAGTAACTGTAATGAATAAAGTTAATAACTAAACAACATGTGCTTGTATTTGATGATAATAAATGACTGTTCTCAGCAATAATTGTATTTAATTACAAGGGGAATTTAAGTCAAGCAGGGACTTTATTATTATTTTTTTTTTTCCTGTGCAGAATCACAGAACACAGTTATGAGAATAAAAACTCCCTTTGTTTCTTGATATAATCCCCTGCTACACTAATACACTTATCCCAGGCTTTCACTAGTGCTTGGACTATTAGAAAATGTGGAAATGGCTTTGAGCGAGGTCAAGACAGTACGGGGGATGTGGCGATAACTCCCAGCTGAGGATTGTTCATGGACGTGCAGGCTTCTTTAATGGTTGGACCACTTAAATGTGTTACTGCGGCTAAGAATCTCATCACTGTACTGCGTTCGAAGAAATTTACTTCCTCATTTCATTAAAAGTCCTGGCTTGACTTGAGCACGCCTCATTATAGGTGTGTCTTAAATTAAATATTAGCGGTGGGTAAGCACGTTACACTATGTTGCTCCTCCTCCACTGATGTGAAGAGCAACTGATACAGACACGCCTTTTAGTGTATCGACACGTCATGCATCATGGTATTTCTGGTGAAAAAAGAAAAAGTGAGAATCATGATATCTTCCTCATGACGTCTAAGTATCACTGATGAATGTGCGAAACGCATTACATGAAGTATACGATTAATGGCTCGCATCTATCTCTATTCGTTCTATAATTCATGCTACCTAATGATCTACTGTATAAGAGCACACAGCGGATTCTGGATCCACGAATCTATAAATACAGTAAAGGCTACAGCGCCTTTGACATTTGTTAATGTGCACTCGCTAACGACCAGATGAATAACCCTCCTAATGAATGTGCCGAGGCCGCTGTCCCGGCCGTTTCCTACAATAGAAGCACATTTGATAATGACGACCTTTTCCATTCTCCACCGTGTCTCCATAGTATCCCAACAAGAGAGGAGGGGGAAAAAAAAGAAATCCTGCGCCGCCATCACAGCATGTTAAATCTCAATTAATAGAAACTTTAGCTTATATTCATGGCTACGGCAGCGCTCGTCTGTACACGGCTATGTGCTATTGACCGTGGCAGCCTGATTAAAGTGTTATTATCAAGTATAGGGAAAAAAGACGCTTGGGCGACTGTGTAGGTGTGTTGATGCAATTTGTGGAAAATTAGGAAAATTCAAAGAATTGAGATGCATGAGTGGATGTGGGAAGATCAAATAGGTTAAAGTAGACTAACCCAGACAAAAGGAAAGATGATATTCATAAGGCCAAGTAATTAAGGCGGGAAAAATTAATTAACTAAGTAAATAAGATGAGATGAAGAGACAGAAACCAAAATAAAATCATTAGACACGGAGAGAAGCAAGGGATACTCATGGAAACAAGACCCATAGAAACCTACAGAAAGTAATGAGAGCAGGAGAGGGAGGAAACCTGGAATGAATGAAAGAACATACAGTGGAACCTCGGATTGCGAGTAACGTGGTTTACGAGTGTTCCGCAAACCGAGCAAAGAGTTTTTAAAAATTTTTAATCGGAAACCCGAGCAAGTCTTAGTTTACGAGCGCCGAGTATCATGTATCAGGCATGCGACTCTTATTTTGACACCGAGCGTCAATCTCTCTCCCTCCCCCCACTATTTCGCAAACACACAGAAACTCTGCTCGTCTCTTATGCGTGTGCGCGCGTAATTTGACACCGACACACAGACACACACACACACACACACGCACAGATGCTCTTTCACTTTTTCACCGCCTCCCCGGCTTCACAAACACACAGAAACTCTGCTCTGTCGCGATTCTTTTCAAAGGTAAGGTGCTGGTTCATTTGTGTTTATGCGTTTGTTGCGAAACTTACAACGTGATTCCGTAAATATGTGCTCACGCCAGTGTCAGAGAGATTTCTTTTTTTCCTGTTAAAACGGTGTTTCCGTTGTGTGTGTGTGTGTGTGTGTGTGTGTGTGTGTGTGTGTGTGTGTGTTTGTTGTGAAACTTAAAAAGCGAGGTGGGGAGAGGGAAGGGAAGGCAAGGGAAGGGGCTAATTCCACACACACACACACACACACACACACACACACACACACACACACAGCGCCTGCGCACACCAACTCATCTGTCAGGATTTATTTTTACTTTTTTTTAAAGGTAAAGTGCAGATTAATTTGTTTTATTTTCATTTTATAGATTGTATTAATTATTTTTATGTATTTATTTTTAGGGCTGTGGAACAAATAATTTGAGTTTTCATGATTTCTTATGGGAAATGATGATTTGGTTTATGAGTGTTTTGGAACACGAGCCCACTTCCGGAAAGAATTATGCTTGTAATCCAAGGTTCCACTGTATAAAGAAATAGTGAAAGATACAGTATATAATAAGTCTCTCTATATATGTATATATAAGCCCCAAACTTTCCTATTCCATATGTTGGAGCATAGCTGTGGGGTTTTGTGTTCATTCACTTACAAGAGAATTAGTGACCTCAGGTGCTGATGGTGCGATCAGTTCATCCCAAACATGATGGTTCAGTCGAGTTGAGTTCAGTCAGGGATTTGTTCAGGTTTTTTCCAGTATGATCTCAACACTACATGTCTTCATGGAGCTGGTTTTGTGGTGCATCATCTTTCTAGAACAGGTTTTGGCTACTAAGACAAAGATCCAAAAAAAAGACATGAAGGAAGAAAGAAAATATAAAGGTCTAAAGGAAAGAAAGAAAGATGAAAATCTCGAGTGGAATAATGATCGAGAAATAGATGAAAGCAAAGAAGTAAAGATTCAGAGGAAAGCAAAAAAAGTCACAGACTTTGAGGTGATCATGAAAGATGGAGATCCAGAGGAAAGCAAAAAGGATATAGCCCTGAAACCGGAGGAGAGCACAGAGATAAAATTCCAGATGAAGGATGGAGAACGCGAAATTTAGAGCAGAGCAAACATCTCTGAAAAACCTAGAGGAAATGAATAAAAAAAAAAGAGAAAGAATCCCAGGGGGATAAGAGCAGTCCTTGACAAGCTTTTTTTGTTTTTGAGAGAGAGAGAGAGAGAGAGAGAGAAAGGACACTGGCTTCACTTAACATGCACAGTGAACTTCACTTGTTCTTCAGCCCAGTGTGGTGAGAGTTCTGCTCTTAGGTGCTCTGCGCTTTATGTGGGAATATGACAAAGAGGAATCTGGACAGGCAGCCCCCAGAGGCCAGGTGGACCATTTCAGAGAGCTGAGGGAAATGAGACAGCGCTGGAAAAGCTGAGTGGTGATGTCAGACGAACTGTTCCAGAGAGCAGAGACAGGTGAGGATCTATAAGTAGGTTCAGTGTTGTTCACCGTTTAACATTATTCATTCTCTAGGCTGATTAGGGGAAGGACAGAGTGAGCTCGTGCCTCATGTCTCCTGGATAACGAGGCCTCTGAGTCATCTTTCTTCGAATTGCAAGCAAAAATGCAGTTAAAATGTTTTATCGATCTGTGTTCACCTCTGAGCTCAGCGGGGAGAAAGAAAAGGAGAGAGAGAGAGAGAGAGAGAGAGAGAGAAATGAGTTCTGTATTTTGCTGGTTCTTTAATGTGTAAACTGCATTAACTCCTCTATCACCACCATCATCACACTAACAGACTTTCATTGCTCTTTATCATATAACTACGTTTCTGTTCTAGAAATAACTCAATGTTTATCTGAAGCTGCACAACATTTTAACTGTAAACAAATTTCAGCATTTTCTCAACTTACTATATATATATATATATATATATATATATTATTTTTATTTTTTTTGCGTTAATGTCCGCAGTCTCAATGATCAGTCCATAACATAATCGCTGATTTTAATAGATGGAAATAATCCATTATTCCAGTCTGCACATCTATAATCGGCACATGACTTCACTTTGGGACTTCAGTTACCTGTTTCTCTGATTGGCCCATAATAAGAGCGATGAGTCCACATCAGTCATGATTTAATCGATCATCCCACAACTCCACCGATCAGTTCATGATTTTATATGATCAGTCTCTGGTTTCATGATCAGGTTTTTTGATTTCAGTGATTAACAGATAATCTGAGCAATCCTTTCATGATTTCAACGATTGGCTCCTGTGTTCAACGATCATTTCATGATTTGTTTCATTAGCCAAAGAATTGGATTTTTAGGGAGTCATTTTTTTTGCCAACGCTTTCAGTGTTTGGTCCATGATGTCAGATTATGATTTTATTTGATTTTTCTCTAATCAGTTAACCTTTTCTGTAAACAATTCAAGATTTCACTGATCAGTCCAAGACTTCAGTATTCAGGACGCAATCCAGGTTTCATTTCAGATGATGACACCAATGATCAGTCTATATTTTCAGGATTTTAATCAGTAGTTAGCCCAAGTTAACTTTAGTCAATGATTTCAGTAATCAGGCTGTAATTTGACGATTCAGTGCAGGGCACTTCAGTTCATGACGTTAAAGATCAGTCCAGAATTTGAGTCTGCATTCCTGTGATCAGCTATGCCTTGTTCTGATTGCATATAGATTTCACTTATTAGTTCATAACATCAGTTGTCAGTTGAACACATTTAACTATTAGCTCATGATTTAAGAGACTCGCACTGATTTCAGGACCACAATATAATTTATATATAATAAAATATAATAAAACATCAACGATCAGTCCACAATGTCATCGAGCTCAGCATGTCTTTGGCAAATCCATAATGTCATTGAACTGTCCACAATCCGTCAACAATGTCAGTGATCAGTCCACAACAATGATGATCAGTTCACTTCAGAATATCAATAATCAGTCCATAATGCCATGGAGTTCAGAAATGTCACTGATAAATCTAATAGTGTTATTAACAACAAAATCGATGATCAGTCCACAGTGTAACTGAACAGTCCACGATGTCCCCGAACAGTCCAACATAATCACTGAGCGGTCCTCAGTGATCTTCGGAACAGTCCACATTGTCATCCATCGGATCAGAATGTGAGCGATCAGTACACACTATGATTAATCGGTCCATAATGGCATTAAACAGTTCACCATATCAGTGACGAGTCCACACCTTATCCATTAATCTTATCATTTTACAATATCAATAATAATTTATTTAATAATAAGTCCACAACATTAGTTCTTCATTCCGATTCATTGCTTTAATGATTATCCTGGTATTTCTGGTGATCAACCCTTAATCAGCTACTATCATCAATTCATGTTTTCAATTAAAAGGCTATGAAGTTTATATCACTGGTTATTCCTTTGGCTGATCATCATCGGTCCATAATTTCAATGATCCTCATCTGATTTTGTTTGACTGTAAATATTTTATGTAATATAAGTAATATTTTAATATAACAAGTAATATTTTACTTGTCTGGTAGGAAGATGATGGTCAATACTGAGCCCAGTGAATCAATCAAGGACTTTGGACTAATCAGACTTCTCAGCAGTTGTTGCTTTACTTATGTTATGAGAAAAATGAAAGATAAAAAGACCAAAAAAAAAATGGTTAAAGTGAAATATAGAGCGGCATCACATCGCTGGCCGGTTCTTCCTCCCTTTGTGTTACAAGGTGACTAATTTCATTTCCCTGATTTCCGTGACCTTCGCCTGGACTCTAATGATTTCCTGTCCCTTTAACTCAGGCAGAGGAGCACAGGCAACACACAGAGCTTCTGCTTTCTGTTCCTGCCTGCTCAAATGAAAGGTGAAGTGAGGTGTAAAGAGGTCCGTGTGCGTGTGAACGCGAGAGACAGTGCCAGGATGAACTCTGTAGCTTCTAGCCTACAGTCATCGCACTTTCAGGTGCACTCATCTGTTTCACCTTACACATCCTGTCCTTTTGGCTTTTCTGTTTTCTCCCGTTTTACCATTCGGCGTGCTGTAATTCTGCAACATGGGTTGGGTTTGTGTGTGTTTGCTCCACACACCCCACTGTGAGCTGATGGCGTATTGATTGGACTGCGTGACTTCTCTGTGCTGGTAGAGGCTCTGTGTGTGTGTGTGTGTGTGTGTGTGTGTGTGTGTGTGTGTGTGTGTGTGTGTGTGTGTGTGTTTAGTAAGAAAGCCAGCTGGAAAGAAAAAAAATCTGATTTCCCAGAAATGACCTTCTGGGCTTTCACATTTCTCATTCACTATATTAAAAACAAAACACATACACAGTAATAATGTGTTTTATTTATACAGCACTCTGCGAGGTTGATTAAAAATTAAAAAAGTAAAAACAAACCAACAAACAGACACAAAAAAAAATTCCAAGAAAAAGAAAATATAACACAAGCAGAGTCCAGAAGCTGCAGCTTGGTTTTAGTGCTTTACGTACATTGACAGTCATGGCAATCACCACCACAAAGACCACAAAGACCAACACCACCAAACCGAGCTGAAACACCAGGGTAGGTCCCTGATAGACGTACAGTATGGGGGCTTGCAGTATAGTGAAAACGGTTGCCACTATCAGGGGTCATGATAGATTCTTTTCTACTCACATGTACACTGTAGGCAGCACGGTGGATTAGTGGTTGACGCGCATCTCCAAACTCTGAGTTTGTTCTCCCTGTACTTGCTGGGTTCCCAACAGGTTCTCTGGTTCCTCCCACAGCCCAAAGACATGCTACTGTATGTACGCCCATAGGGTATGAATAGGTGCGTAAATGTGTGGTGCTGTGTCCTGATCTCGCTGGCATAGGCTCCAGGCCATAACGACCCAATACAGGATCAGCAGTGTGTCTGTAAATATTCCCAGTCACCCATGTGAAGTGAAGAAGTCTGGAAGTTTAGTCAAGTCAACTGGACTTATTTCTTGTCAGGTAGAAACATTTCAATACTCATTCAGGTACTCATCAGTCTGAGAGAAGTTGGTAGGTTTCACATGATTGTATCCTCCAGGGCCAAGGACTAGGATGGAGAGTAATTATACTGTAGAGTAGGGGAAGAGAGTTGTTAAGAAGAACCAGAAATAGAGAGAGAGAGAGAGAGAGAGAGAGATTAGGCAGCTTCATTAAGATGTAATGACCAAAGAGACTAAGGAGAGTCCTTTGGTGTGACTTTCCTGGTCGCCCTATAAAGAGGTCTACGTACTGTAGGGGAGCATGGACTATAGGAGACAGACTGTGCCTAAGACCTCCACCTCTGTTGATAGCCTCTTTTACACCTCTGTCGAAAATATATCCTTTGTGTCCAAGATTTTTCCAAGATTGTCATCTTCAGTTGTGGGTCCTTCAGGTCCTTCAGGTGAAGGTACCCTGCTGATTCTGGTCTTGACATGTTGCTCCTTCTGTCCTATGTAGAGCTTGTTTTGTCTCCCCACCATAGAGCTCTGAACCCTCTTCACTGCTCTGGTCTCTTTGCTCTTCGTATGTTTTGGTGCCTGGTCTTTGAGGTGGACAAGTCTTGTCTTAATGTGTTGGTGGGCTTGAAGTGAACTGGTATGTGGCATTTTCCAAAATCTTCCCTGATGATCCAGCCACATAAGAGATGATAAGGTTTTTCCTGTGGTTCTGTTGGAAGGATAAGCAGTATAGATAATGGATGGATGGATGGATGGATGGATGAATAGATGCATGGATGGACAATATACTTACATCCAAACTCAAAAAGAAAACAAATACTCAAAAGGGTATCATTTGGGTGTCATTAGATGGTACAATAATGTCCACACAATTAGGACTGGAATGTAAGCATAAAATGTTTTTTCGGACTCCTTGGGTTACCAATGTGTGACAATCATCACAACTGGGTGAAGAAAAAAATAAGGTAATGCTTGCTAGCCGCACAACAACCACCAGGGCAACGATGACCTAAAATACAGTCAGAGGCGTAATTGAAGGTTCCACCCACATTTTCCTGCAGAAAGTGAGAGGGAAAGGAAGTTTTCCCCTTGAAAACATGTCAAACTTGCCAAGGCGAATTTAAAGACCTTTGAGAGATGAAGGACAAAAGCAGGATATTGCTGTTTTCAGGGTTTCATGAAGCACAACCAGGAACTGAGTATCAATAAGCCGAAGTCTCCTTCTGCTGCCGGAGCTGTGGGTAGGAATCCAACCACTGTGAAAAGTACAGAGCTCCATAGAATATGAGTATCAGTTTGAAGAACTTGTTTTCAAGATGAAAATATTCGTTAAGCTGTCTATTGAACTGTGATCTACATCTAGGCACTTGGCAGACGCCCTTATCCACTTACATTTTCATCTCATTATACATCTGAGCAGTTGGGGTTAAGGACCTTACTCAAGGGCCCAACAGGGACAACTTGGTGGTAGTGGGACTTGAACCCGGGACCTTCCAAACCGTAGTCCAATGCCTTAACCACTGAGCGACCCCTGACCCCATACAAGACGTGTTTTGAAAGACGCAAGGCAAGGGAGACATTACTGTCCTGGTTGCCTTCAAAGCATTCTGCTGTATTTGCACCACTTGTGGTCATTTGGGTCAATGCAAAAAGGGTGAAGAATAAATAGTTCTATGAGTATCCAGCAAATATTCGTTTATGTGGGTCAGGCAATGGCTGGATCGCAGTTCTGAGTGGGAAAATTAGTTTGAAGCCCACCTGCCAAAAAGTGCCTTGTGCCATGTGGTCCTTCTTGATGGTCATAGCAGCAATGTTAAAACTTGAAGATTTTTTCCCCCCTTTTAAAGAATAACAATGTTAATTTAATGTGCTATCCAACCCACATCACACAACTCACACTCTTTAACCATGACAATGTTTTTTTTTTTTTTCCCAAAGAAAACAAGAGGTGAAAATGAAACAGGTTCCAATGGCACCAAGTTCCCTAAGACACAGTGTTCTTTGGAAGAAAATTTTTGATGTTGAAAATGTGCTGGCAAGGTTCTTGGCAACAGGAAGGTTTCCATGCAAGTGTGGTGAAATTCCTGCATAAGGAGACACCAAAAAAAAAAAAAAAATGCATGAAAGGACTTGACACCACAGAGCTGACCTTCTTGAGTACTGCTTTTTTTTTTTTTGCGAAGAAATTACATGTACATATCATGTTACATCATATGAAAATGCCCAGGAAAATCCAGCATTGTTCAGTTTGACCACTAAAGAGCACTAACAATGTCTGGTAGAAGAAAGGTAACCTTGCCAAATGTAATGGGTGCCAGACAGTGTGTGATGATTGAGATGATCTAAAAAGATCTGAAGATTAGAATGTACTGAACAAGATGGATGTCTGAATGATGCTTCTTTCACTTGAAAGAATAGATTTTTTTTTTAGCACATTCTCAGTATAAAAAAGTATTAAAAAAAATAGGTATAAGACATTGATTCATCACCTATATACCAATTGTCCTGGAGCTTATCCAAGAGAATTTGACATAGGACACAAGGCCCGGACATGGTGCCAGATGGTGTCACGAATGGGGCAAAAGCACAGAGACCCTCCTGATTACTTTCCTGGCTAATTTGGATACACAAATCACCCGGCACTGCAAGTCTTTGGACTGTAGGAGGAAACCCGAGTGCCTGCAGACATGGTGGGATCTTGCCAACTTTTCCAATCTTGACCTGAAAACAGAAATATATAATAAAAAGTGGGAGCATGGAGCAAACTAGCGACGAAAGTTAAATTCACATTTAAACTTTAAGCAATTCACTTCTTTTTTTCTCTTGAAGGTTGAGTTTTCTACCTCTAAGTGACCCCAATCTGTTTGTAATGAGTGAACGCTCCGTCCTGCAACAAGCAGCACACACACACACACACACACACATGAATTTCTCAGGTTACTGGTAAACTGCATTACTCAGGTTTAGTAGGTTCTATCCAGTTGGGTTTGAATGAATTGAGCAAACTAGAGTGCAGAGCAAATTCATCACACAACTCTGCAGAGACAAGACGTCACCTTGGAGTTTGAAATATGTAGAGGAAAAAAAAAAAATGAAGATGATAATCAGATTCAGATGAGACACTTTATGTATGATGTATAGAAGAAACACCACAGCTTTATACAACAGCTTGCTGAGAACAGGATAACATCTATGGCCGAGTCGCGCACTCCACTGACCTAGCAAGCGCACTGTACAGTATGGTGTTGTGTCGCTGTATGTTAGTTAGATACAACATTAACCCTAGTCATTTAGGTTTCCAAGCAACCAAAACACGAGACCCTTCACTTGCCTGAAAAGTTAATGAATTCCTAAAAGTGATGCACAGAATCATGCACAAATACAAAGACCAAGAAGTAAACATGAGCGCATCGAGTGGTGGCGCGTTTCCATTACAAACCCAAAGTTAAAATCATTTCTCGTCAATACTTTTGTACTATATTTGAGTGGATGAATGAGGCATAATGGCTGTCATTTTCGCTTCCTCATTATGAGACGTGCATGAGCAGATGGATTTGTGTCTCCTTCAAGAGCCTTTTGCCGTTAAATGAGCATTTTGCTGAAGATGAACGGCCCGGACCGGCGGCTCTCTAGAGAAATCTTTGATGTTGTTTAGCTTTTCCCCCAATAATGTGGTCCCTGAGAAACATGAACGTACATCTTAATATGGCGCGGACTAACTGCTAAGCAGAGTGTGCTGGGAGAGTGGCTCTTTAACATATGAAAAACGAAATCCTGGAGCGTTTTGCTCTGACGAGGATAAGCCTAAGGGAATACCGCCATCTAAAAAAAGGAGCTTGTGTGTGTGTGAGAGAGAGAGGCAGCTAAAGATCTCATCTCTCAGCATTTCAAAAGCATTCGGCAGTGTTTTATATCCAGCGGCTTCGCGCCGAGTGCTGCTCTGCATTCAAATACACATCTAATCCACTCTTGCCCCTCCTTCGGGCTGAGTTTTAGAAGTATTGATGAAGACATTCCTGTATAGCTCGGTCTTGGTGTACCGGGACCCTAAGCTGTCCTTAAGTCAATAATTCTCAGCATTTGAGCTGCTTTCTGAATGTTTTGGCACAGCGAGGTGAAACTAAAGCACTGGCTTTTTTTTTTTTTAAGTTAACTCCATAGGAGGAACAGGAGGATCCCGGAATGTTTTTTTGCTCTGGGTGGAGGAGGAATTGTGGCTTATAGTCCGGTCTGCTTCCCACGCTATGAAGCTTAGAAGCATTTAACCCGAGTTAGTAGCATTCGGCTCTATCGCTGCAGGCCATCCCTGTTTATTTTACATCAATGCAGTGGCACTTTTGACTTTAATAGGCCGACACTTGTTCTAATCTCGGTGTAAAGAAGACGGTTCAAAAAGCGGAGCCCAAGCTCACAAAAGTACCCAGTCGTGTGGTCATCGCGAGCTTGTTTAACCCAATTTCTAGTAGCCTGGTTATGTGACAGCTACCAAACAAGGCAGGCTAACATGTGCTTCCTCAAAGTCAGAACAAACCCATCCAAACCCATGCTTTTTAAACTCCTGCTCATCCTGGATCACAGTGTAATGCATCTCGGGGGAAATGCCACCCAGCCTCGTCCACCGTTAAACAACACTGAAGGCGTTTATATAAAGCACACAATAATCTCCTCTGAACAGTTGATATCGAGATGTATATCTGCTCCTTCTGCTCTGTAAAGCTTCATAACGGCTCTAATCTCAGGTGCAGGTTGAGGTTAATTGGTGATTTCTGAGGCCGGTGCCTCTAAATGAACTTGAGCTCAGTTTTGGTCTCGCTTTCCTGAGAAGGTCTTCATGAGAGACAGTTTCATCATGGAGCTTCGCTAGTGACCTAAGTGATTGGTTAATGTGACTTATTGACTAGTGTCCCTAGATTTCTACGATCACCCATTGACCGATGTTACTGAATTTGGTAGCAAAAAGAGTTCCCTTCCAACCCCGTCGCGCCCCTCCCCCTGGTTGAAGCTAGGAATATTGCAACCTGTTAGATAAATATTTTATGCATGTTCCCTTTGATTTACAAGGGGGTTAAAATGGACAAATGCCACACTACTTGGTCAATAGTTTGAATTATATAAATGTGAAATTTCTCTGCTTTTTCTAAAACACTAGAGCTCCACCTCCCACTGTTTTATCACAATGGATAAATCAGGCTGCAGTTGTGTTTGTGGTTATTTATGCAATTTAATATAAATAATATGTGGGGTGGAGTTTTAATTAAAAAAAAAATATATATATATAGCAAACTAACAGCTTTGATGGCGATTGTATAGTGAGTCATACAGAAAGTAGAGTTTTGTCACACACAAAACCTTTCCACTTTGAAAGATTGTTGAATATCATAAAAAAAGAAAAACCTCAGCTTACAGCATGATCAGCCTCGTCCTCTACCAGTTTCAGTTTCACTTCGGGTACATGATGAGAGCTCACGATCATGGTACAGGTACGCACCATTTCACCACAAGCTTCACACACACACACACACACACACACAGCGCTGCATCTCATGTCTCTTGTACACAAATTACTCGTGGGGATTTAACCTTTCTGGTTACTGTATACTATTTCTCGGCTCCTCTATAGTGCGTACACTACAGCATCCCTCATAGCTTTGTTAAGTACATAACATGGTGTTTGAAAAGCATCTAATCACATAATGTCCTATTTCACAGAACTAATCACAGATGTTGGACGTCATGTGTCATTTATTACTGCTGGAGTGACTGCAACATGAGTAACAGAGTGTATACATCCTGTTTTGGCTTCAACATTCTCGAGAAACCTTTTGAACACATTTAAACTAAGAAACACTAATAGCAGGAAGTATCTTTGCTTTTCTGATGGCAGTTGGCACATCATGAACACAAACCTGGATGGTTTCAAATTCCTATTCTTATGTTTATTTTACACTTCACATTACATTTCACACACATGGTGCTTCCCAAAATAGTTAATTAAATCACAAAGTGTGCGATCAATCCATGCAATGACTCCTATATATATATATATATATATATATATATATATATATATATACTTTTTTTTTTTAGCACTTTCTGGTGTAAAATAAAAGCACATCTCCATTATGTCATATGTCGTGCACAGCGGACAAAATGTGCCATGTTGCTTATTTAAAAGGTTGAAGCCTTAGTAAATCAGCGTGCATGACTCCACACACACATTAATGTTTACTAAATTAGGATCCTGGAGTGATGAAATATATACAATCATATTAAACATATCTTTGTCATCTTTTTTTTTCTTCTCATGGCTGACATTAAGTAAGAGACACTCCTCTTCCACCAATTATAATGTATCTCTGAGCTACTCGTTCATCCATCTCACACTGTAATGGAGCAGAGCGAGGATTTTTGTGCAACCATATGCATGTGCATGCACGGCACTGGGCGAAGAAATGGGATCGAATGAAAAATAAATGTATCCTCAGAAAAAAAAGAGAACAGAATTACACATGACTAATGAAACCATATACCCTAAATGTGTAGAAATAAAAACATTAATTATTTGTTTAAAATTATTTATTCATGAAAAAAAAAAAAATTATTTATACAAAACACACACATATAAAGAAAACAATATTTAAAAATAACAGAAGAAGTATTATTTTCTGAGTGAAAATATATGAAAAAATATTTAGTATCATTAATAATAGTAGTTAAAATTAATTAATTGCATAAAATAATAATAATAATAATAATAATAATAATAATAATAATAATGCACATAAAAATGAAGTATTTTGTAAAAATCACCAAACCTTACTATACCTAAAACCTAAACATAAAAAAGAATTCTGAAAAATACTATAAATTAAACAAACAAACAAACAAACAAACAAACAAACAAAATATGTAAATATGTAAAAATAAATGCATTCTGTGATACATTTCCCATGCAGCACGTATAATTATAAATATTAATAATATATGATAACTAATCATGTAAATATATAAGCCTGTATACAATAACAAAACACATCTAATATGCATGTCTAAAAATCCTGTAAAAATGAAAGCACATGCACTATATGTGATAGTTCTGTGAAAAAATATATAATCTGATCTGGAAGTGAACTAATTCTGTAGATATTACAAGAAAATGAACAAAAGAGTGTTTCATGCAGGGTGTAAATTTCACATGTGAAAGTTCACGTGCATCTGTTATGGGTAAGGCAGGCGTTAAAATCACACTAGCTTGAGTAGCTAAATATGGATTTCTCAAAAAAAAAAAAAAAAAGTAAAAAAATGATCATAAACACATGATTTTGCTCTGTTTGAGGCTCTTTGCCCAGAGTGTAACATTAAACAATAATATCAACAGCTGAGATTTAAAAAAAATAGAAACCAATAAAAGGTTTCAAATCTGAGTCCATAATTGAGGTTTCGACCCTTAAATCTGTTCTTCACACGAACAAGCCGAGTGAAACCAGCAGAACACGTCACACTGTGGCTTAAAACGATGATTCATATTTGATTGCATGGTGTGTTGTGGAGAAAAGGTCAAATATGGCTTTAGTGCTCAGAGAGAGAGAGAGAGAGAGTGAGGAAGACACAGAGAAAAATAGTAACAGAGAGGAAGAAAAAGAGAAAACATGTGAGGTGATAAAAAGAGAGAGAACAGGGGACATGAGGACAGAGAGCGATTGAGAGAGAGAGAGAGAGAGAGGGGGCATGAAAGTGAAAGTGTGAAAGAGACAGAGGATGACAGAGCTCTCCCTACGGCTCGTCTAAAGCCCACAAAGAGAGAGAGAGAGAGAGAGAGAGAGAGAGGGGGAGAGACAGTGAGTGAGAAAGAGATTTCGGAATAAGAAACGAGCTGAGATCAAAGTGTTACAGAGAAAGAGACAGAGACTTTTTCAGCAGTTAGATTCAGGAAAAGTTGAGCCTTTACTTGCAGTAGCTAACTTTCCATTGTCATTGTAAGGAGAGAGAGAAAAAAAGAAAAAAAAAAAAAGCGCCACCTCAGTGTCATGCTGTTATAGACAAACAGTCAACAATGCACAGCTGACTCTTCACCACAAAGTATAATTTTCCCACCGTTTTTATCAATTAAAAATAAACAAGCAGTTGGCAATGAAATAAGAGAAACTGAAATGTAACTTTAAACAGATAAAAAGTACAAAATGTCAAATATGCCGAGACATTCTGTTATAGACAAATAATCAACACCTGTTCAATGGACCCTATGTCAACCCTGTACAGTAGAATACCGATATGAACAGCTGTAACGCCTCACTTCAACAGCTGGTTCAACTTGACTTACTGTTGAGTTTCTATGAGTTTGATCCAGTCTGGCCTCCAGTCTTGTCCACTGACCTCTTATTTGCTCCATTTCACACCAGTGTCTGTAAACCCTAGATATGTGTGTGCCACGTTCAAAGTCCTTTCTGATGCTCGGTTTGCTCTTCAGCAGATCGTCTTGCCTAAATGCATCGCGTTGCTGCTATTGATTAGCTAATTAGACATTTGCATTAACGAGTTGAACAATAGCTCATAAAGTGGCCGGTGAGAACAGTATATGTGTATTATAGCGTTATGAACGCTTTCACAGTGAACATACGGAACATTGATTAATACATTTATGTTCAGTAAGCGCTAACTTAGGGTCACATCATACAATCCTATAAGCAAATTGAGATGACTGCAATATAATTCTTTCTGAAATGCAGGAGTGATAACACACATACTCACACACAGACATAAATGAGTGTTTACACACGCTGCTGGTTGTTCATCCGGAGCTCAGAGCTCAGGAGAGGATGAGATTGATGTGAAAGTCGTATATAGCGGCGTAATGGTGCTTCTCAGGCCCGGCCTTGAGGATTCTCTGTAATAAACCCTGATACGATTATGGAGATGTGAATAAGGTCGTCCCGCAGAAATGAACGACTTTTTACCTTTCCGGATTTAATTCATCGATTTCCTTTGAACTTCGGCTGGAGTCTGGCATGTGAAAGAGAGAGAACGCAAGAACGGAAGGGTGAGTGAGTGAGCGAGAGAAAGAGAAAGCGAGAGAGCAAGAGCGATATTAAAATGTTGGAGCGGCGTGGTGGCAGGCGGTGCGTAATTTCCCAGCCGGATTTTGTCCTCTCTCCGTGATGGATGGGCAGCAGATCCGAGGGGATTAAGGTGAGCCTGTCTTTGATTTCTTTTTCATATCTTTTAATGCCAGCTATCTGTAATCTGTCACTCGGGCCTGTGACTGCACTGACACACACGCGCTGTGGGGATATTTCAAATAGCCGCTGTGCCATTTCAGCTTGCCTACACAGTCGAAGAACTCGTGTACGAGCAGGGTTACTTTTCGAACTGTGAAGTGTGAATTGCTTTGGAAAAGTGTATTTATATAGAAAATTATATGCGTAACCTAATTAATTTGAGTTTTTTTTTTGCTAAGCTATACAATTACCGTAGCTTTCTCTGTTTCTCTGTTTTTCCTATACAACTTAACTCACAAAACTAAATCTAGCTGAATTTGGCAGCGCTATGCTTCTTTTTCCTTTCTAGGAAACTCTGTAGTCCTTCTAGGGACCATGGAGACCAATAGTCAACATTCACACACTACCGGCAATTTGGGAACGGCAGTTAGCCTAATCTGCATGTCTTGGGAGGAAACTGTGGGAGGGACTGTGGGAGGAAACCGGAGCGCCTGGAGGAATCCCATCAGGCACAGGGAGAACATGCACAGAGACCCGAGACGGGAATCAAACCCTGTCTCAGGTTTCTGGAGGTGCAAGGCGACAGTGCTAACCACTATGCCACATACCACTATTGCTGTGCTATGCTTAATACAGTGGAACCTCGGATTGCGAGTAATGCGGTTTACCAGTGTTCCGCAAGACGAGCAAAGATTTTTAATAAATTTTGAATTGGAAACCGAGCAAAAGTCTTAGTTTACGAGTGCCGAGTATCATGTATCACATATGCGCCTCTTATTTTGACACCGAGCGTCAAGTGATCACAATTGAGCCAATGATTTTTCTCTCTCTTGTGCTGCGGAATTATGGGTAATCGTCTCCCCTGCTGGGTCTTAGTGCTCGTCTCTTACTGGTAAAATCAATACCTCGCTCTCCCTCCTATGTGTGTGTGCACGCATAATTTGACACTGTGTCCCACACACACCGACACACACACACACTTTTCCTCGCCTTTCTTTACTCACCGTCCTATGTGTGTGCGCACACGTGATTTGGCCCCGATACACACACACATTCTCTCGCTTTTACACCCTCTCCCCGGCTTCACATACATGCTTTCTTTACACAGAAAACTCCACTCTGTCGTGATTCTTTTCAAAGGTAAGGTGCTGGTTAACTTTTTTTTTTTTTTTACCCGACAGCAGTGATTCTGTTAGTATGCGCTCACGCGAGTGTCATTAGAGAGATTTATCATTTTTTTTTACTGTGTAAGATAAGGCGAGGGAAGGGGCTAATTCCACACTCACACACACAAATACACGGCGCCTGCGCGCACAAACGGAAATCCTTATCTGTCGGGATTTATTTTTTACTTTTTTTAAATGTTAAGTGCAGGTTAATTTGTTTTATTTTTACTTTATATATTGTATTAATTATTTTTATGTATTTATTGTTTTGGGCAGTAGAACGAATAATTTGAGTTTTCATTATTTATTATGGAAAAAATTGATTTGGTTTACGAGTGTTTTGGAATACAAGAATGCTTCAGGAACGAATTATGCTCGTAATCCAAGGTACCACTGTAATACTTGTGTATTCATTATTCTAAGCAGGGTGTACTAAGCTAATCTTTATACTTATCATCTCATTAAATAAAAAGAACCTACCATTCATCATGCTAAGCTAATTGGTTCTGATACAGTTTACCAGGGCTGGGCAACTATTTTTCCTAGGGGGCTACATGAGAAACCTGGATCTTTGAATATTAAATTATGCATAGGTCTTTCAATATACTGTATGTAAAGCAGCACAGCTTCTGGGACGGGTTTTGTCCAAGTGTGATGCCAAGTTGTAGACAAGCATACGGCTTTATGTACAAGCATACGGGCTTTACTGCTGACCGGCGTGAAAAAATATTTAGTGGTTCATGACTTATTGAAAGCTCCATATTCAGCATCAGCCTTATGCTTTTTAGTGCTAACAAGTGACACCGAAAGCACCCACTCTTACAGCCTGCTGTAGATGTGTGTCAGTCGCCTCAGGCTCAGCTGGTGATGCTGCGACCACAAACATCACTCACGTCAATCATGTGTGACAAGAGGAAGCAAAGTCACATTACACAGGAGTTTCAAAATATAAGCAAGTTTAAATAATTGTATCTGATCAAACATACAGTACATTATTCTCATCAGTGTGGTTTGTCTTTGACCTCATGAGGTCTGGATCTGGTCCGGGGTCAACACAATGCCCGGATATGCAGGATACAGTGCTTTTATAACTATAAGCTAATACGTTAGGTGGAGCATTTATACCCTTCCAAACATTACATCAATTAAAACCCTTCACCATATACAGTACTTCTATTCACTATGGCAGTATAATATATATTATTGCATATGATAATCTAAGTAGATCCACAGTTTTCTAAACACATTCATTTATATCAAGCTAATCTGTACACATATTTTTATTATGCTATGATGACTACTGTATATGTCTGTTAATTAGAGTAATGTTAAAAACTTGCTATCCCCTTTTTAATTCTATGTTTCTTTGCATAAAAACACAAGAAAAATCATGTACCAGGTCTTAGTATTAGACGAATACAACAACATACTGTATAACATTTTCCCTGTGATATTATTTATTCAACAAAAATTAAGCCAAAAAGAGAAAACAAGTACTAGGCAATACTTAGTAGCCCTTTATTGCTTCTACAGGATTTAAGAGGGTGTTGCAACCAGGTGCTGGTAATTATCAATCCTTGATTAATTGATCATCAGCAGGTGTTTAGACCATTATAAAAAAAAAATAATAATAATTCGCAGTCTGCTGATTTTTTTCAGGTGTGTGTCAAGAGACATAAGCAATGGTCTTAGAGATGCAATTGTTGCTACACATTGATCTGGAAAGGGTTTTAAAACTATTTCAAAAACATTTGGGGTTCAACATTCTACAATAAGAAAGATTATTCTCAAGTGGAAAGCATTCAAGACAGTTGCCAATCTTCAGGAGTGGACTTTCCATCACGTTCACCCAAAGGTCAGCCCGTGCAATGCTCTGAGAAATAAAGACAAAAGAAAAAAAAAAGAAAAAAAAAAAGAGCTACAGCTCAGACCCTAAATGCGCCACTGAGCATGTGACCAAAACTGATCAAGTATACAGTAGCTTGTTTGTAGTCATCAAGCTGTCTGTGAACTCTGTTATCTCCATCTGTCTGACAGCTAAAACTTTGGTCATGCAACAGGACAATGATTCGAAGCATAACAGTAAATCTCTATCATAATGGCTGAAAAAATTAACCAATCAAGGTTTGGAATGTTCTAATCAAAGCATCATTAAAATGCTGTGGCAGGACCTTAAGAGAGCTGTGCATAAGTGAATGCCCAAAAACCCAAAAGAGGAATGAAGCTAAAAAGGAAATGATTATTTTAAGTTGTTGCTGCTAAAGGTGGGTCTACAAGCTAATGAATCATGGGAGGGGAGGGGAGGGGAGGGGAGGGGAGTACTTATTATTGCATGTTTTAATAATGGCACAGAGAAAAAGTTTATATGTTTCTGTTCATCCAAGGGTGTATTTGCTTAAAGACCCGCTATGACCAGATGATTTTTATTACATTTGAAAATGTTGTAAAAATTATTATTCTAATGTCTACTAGCCATTTCCACTGGATTCACATTCAATAAGCTATGCTAAGCATGTCCTTTTGAATTCTAATCAGTATTTTAGCGAATGACTTTCTATTTAGTTTACTCATTCTTTATTCTCAGCTAACCCTTTTTCTTACAGATCCCTATTCAATGAGCTCAGCTAATAGTTTCCATTAACGGTTTATTTTATTATGCTAAGCTAACCATTTCCTGATGACTTCCAGTCATAATTTTACGTTCTTTCTAAATTTTCTTCATAAATTTTCATTCTTTAAGGTAAGGTAAACATTTTCTTCCTATTATCTAGATAGCCAAAATAGTTCATTAATCTATTCAGTAATGATGTTTACGATTTGCACTAGAGTCCTAAAACGATGCTAATCATCTTTTTAAAATCCCCCTTCCAATACATTTTACATCTATTTCCTTCAACATCATGACATTGAGGTGTAATTCTGGTGTCTTCATAGGCCTGGCACAAGTAATGGCAGAGGAAATAAGTCTATATGAAGGGTTTATGGGGGATTTGCCAGAGCTTCCTTTTCAAAGACGAGGTATGGAGCTTATTAAGGCACAGTCAGAAGCTCCTCTTGGGGGAAAGGGGTGCCCATTGGCTTCTCGCTGCACGGGTTGAATCATTCTCGATCTTAGGTAATTTAATATGGCAAACGTTTCCTCCAGGCTAATTCCATTCACCTTGGTGTTTCAGACGTTCGGCTCAAAGAGTTCACCCCGCTTAAGCGACTGTCAAGTTTAGCATTTTGAGTCCTTTAAGTCGAGCCCTCTGTTATTAAAATTAAGTTTTACAGCACAGCACTGTGGAATCCTTTAATTTGGTTAATCAGAAGGTGTTGGTTCTGTTTATATTCTTGCACTTTTTCAAGTATGTTATTGTTTCTATATCAAACCATTTTTTTTATAGACTTCCTAAATTACACTAACCTAACCTTCTCCTATAGATGTAAAAGAAATTATGCTAAGCAACTTCCTATAACTTTCATTCATTATTCTAGTCTAACATTTTCCTATAAAACAATATTCTAAAGATCTTTATTCATTATGCTATTCTAACCAATTTCCATTAGTATTGTTCAAAGTGAATGATCTCTTATAGACTTCCATTCATTATTCTAGCCTAACCATTTCCTATAGACTTATTTATTCGAAGGTGATGAATAATTTTATATTAATGCACTCATTCTAATACATTTTTTGTTTCTATAGTAACAATCAACTTGTATGGTTGGACGTACCACATAACCAGACATATATATAAAAAAATAAAAAAAAAATCATTAATGTGGTGAAGTTTTCTGTAAGTATATTTGCTGTAACATTTATGGAAGTGCCAGTCCAGAGTCTGCCCAATTTGGTGATTTAATTACAGCTGCATCAGAAAGCTTCAATAAATGTGATGTGCATAATCTAAATAGCGCAAACTTTCCTGCTAAAATATGCACATTTTTCATTCCCATGTGTGGGTTTTTTTTTTTTTTTTTGGTGATGAAAATGATTATTTTTGAGAGAAAACTGAAAAGTAGGTAATCAGAAGCTCTCCAGCTGCGTCACATGCTCACTTCTGTGTGTTTGCCTGCTAATCCTTTTAGAGCAATCTGTGATTGAAGTGGAGGAGAGAAACACCTGTTGGTGTCCAATTTAGGAAGGAGAGATGGATAGGTCTACACACAGCGAATTTGCATGATGCATGTAGATTACACACCGAGGTATCTGCAATGCACATAAGCCATTTTTGGGTGTACGCCTAATTAAGCAACAGATTTAAAAAGCATTTGAAAATATTTTGAATTTTGCACTTTTTATTCATCGATTATGAACAAGTGATGCTTGTAAATGTGTTACATAGTCAGCATATAAACACTTGCATAAACTTGATGAAAACAATCCACAAAAATGAGCAGTGAACCAGAGAACCAACAATATACGGCCAGAGGATTATATGACATCGGATAAGTATACCATCTATGCATAATGGCTGACAACATGTGAATACAGTACTGTGCAAAAGTCTTGATGTCACGGCTGGTCCGTGTGAGACGGGTGTGGCGGACCCAGAAGCAGACACAACAGATAGGGTTCAATATTATACTTTAATGAAAAATATAAAAGTTAGCCAAAAGAGAAGTTCAACCAAGGATACAGTACTTTGGGATGCTGTCTGGAGTGGGCAGTGTCGTGGCTTGGCAGGGGCTGTAGACAGGGGTTAAGGAATGGGTGGCACAGAGAAGCAGCAGAGTGAGCACGGCTGTGTGGGGAGATGAGGGCTGCAGCGCGCGTGCACAATCCGGCGCGCAGGTTGAGAGAGAACAGCGGCTGTGTGAGCGCGGCTGTGTGGAAAGATGAAAGATGCAGCGCGCGTGCACGATCCGACGCGCAGGTTGAAAAGGGCGCAGCGGCCGTGTGAGCGCGGCTGTGTGGAGAGGCGAAGGCTGCCGCGCGCGCTGAATCCGGCGTGCAGTTTGAAAGCGAGTCGGAGACAAAAGCGAAAGCAGAGGGTCAAAACCGGGTTGTCAATCAGCGCAGCAAACAATTCCGAGTCGTGAGGCTAAGGACGTAATCAGAGGAAAAAAGGGGTCAGCAACGTAGAAGGCACAGGTATATTTTGCAGATACACTAGACACAAAAAACTGCTCTAGACACTAGGCTTGGAGCACGAAATAATCCGGCACTGGACGGTTGTTCCTGGGCGAATTATATAGAGCGAAAACTAATGAGTGAAATACGGAGCAGGTGTGCTCATGCCTGTGAATGAAGCGGCAAAACGGAAGCCGTGGAAAGGAATGTGGGAAGGAGTGCAGGTGATCATGACTTGGCTCGAGCAGAGGGCATGGCTTGGCGTACCGTTACACTTGACCCCACTAATTACCTCATAGGAAATGAAATGAAATGATGTAGATCAAATTAAGAAAGGAGAAATCTTTTACTGCGACAGACTGCAAAGATAATAAAGATACAGATCGAAATCTGGTTGTTTATGTAACAACCTCAGCAGCAAAGTTAATTTCCCCTTTTACCGCTTCTAACCACTCAGCATTCAGCATCAGCGATACACTAATCGCTTATCTGTGATTATCTGTCATCATCTGCACCTGTTTATTACTGGACCATGCCTTAACCTAGCTTAAACTAGCTCAAAATGCTAATCCTACAATCTGTGTTAAACAACACTAAGACTTGGATTCATTAGGAAAAACATTTCCTAACATACACGTCTTGTACTGTATACAGCCATTCAGTCATGACTAGCGCAATTATTCTATACTTATGCTAATTATGCTAGGCTGTTTTTGTATAATTTCAAATATTATGCTACGCTAAGCATTTGCAATAAACTTTAGCAATAAAATATAAGGCATGTGTTTCTGCAATTGTACAGCATTTCACTACTGCAACTATTTTCCACCACATATATAATCATTTAAGGAAGATATCTTGAAATGCAAAAAAATACGTTCCATCGGATTGCGATTCATAAGATGAAGCTTAGCTAAGCAGCTAATCCTCGAGCAGAACACGAGGAGAAGAAAATTAACTTGATTAATTCAGCAGACTGTGGATAAGTAGAGCCTGTTGAAGAGCTGTTTTAAGCTGACCAATGGACTGACGGCCCTGCGGAGCATAACGCTGGCGTATAAGGGGTGTAGAAGGAGAAGCTTTCATGACTAATGCTAATTTTAGGTTTGCACATAAAACTAAATGCAAATTAAAGAGGCAAATTGTTGTGAAAGTCAGTGAGCATTGTCTAACAATAGCAATATATTATACAGTGTCTACCTTTTTAACAATAAGAGCAGAGACAAATTAAATATTGCTTCCATTGAGTGCTTGGGTTCATTCGAATCAAGAATCGAAACACAGGTTTACAGAGAAGCAGACAATTAACAGATTTGTGCTAATCATCCCACTTGTTGCTCACTTTAAAGCCCCAAGCTGCCGTTACATATGCTCTCGAATTCCCACGTCCTTTTTTTATAAACTGAAAAACACATGACATCTGCGTCCGACTGCTCGACAGAAGCCACATCCTGCTTCTGTCTCGGCTAAAGAACACAGATCAATGCCGAGTTCCCCGATCTAACCCATGCTCATGACATTTTGAACTCGAATGTACAAGGTTTCAACCACAAAGCGTGCGACAGGGAGTTAATCTATTGCAGCTCGTGCTGTTTTGACATGGAGGGCTGACCCCTCGCTGATCAGGTGGGACATTGATTTCAGGTTCAGTTTTCCAAATACACCAAAGGGCGAGGGAGGCTGAATAAACAAGCAAGCAATCTTCTGACATTTACCTCTCTATAAAGATATCAGAGAGCTAATCATTAAAGCTAGCAAGGGATAATTGGAGACTCTGATTTGACTAACCTTTAGTCAAGGGATTTTTGAACAGTTCACTGTTCATTTTCTCGGTATAAAGTATTTATACTGTTTTTTTTTTTGTTTTTTTTTCATGGCTTGCTCTTGAAGCTTTTGACAGAGTAAAGGTGTACAGGCATAAAAATCTGCTATTATAGAAGTCTACAATGGCATACAAAAAAAGTGACTTTATCTAGCTAGCTCATACAGTCTCGTCGTCAATGATCATTATCACAAGCCTTGCTGTTACAGATGTTACTCAACCAGAACTGGACTTCTACCGTTGCAGCACACGGCGGCAACATTAGGGTTTTGCGCTTGCCGGCTTTTTTCGCCACTAAGTGGCGCTATAACCGTAGACTGAGGCCTCAGGTCTTAGCTCGTTCTCTCAAGCATTAACGGGCTGCAGCTCTTTAAATTAAATACGGTCATTTCATATTTACATCACAGTTAACGAAAGTAAACGTTAACACAGTGAGACTTTAGATTTTACCATGTGTAATTAGAAAATCCACAAAACGGTTTTGTGTCATCTTATACTTTGTTTATTTATAGTAGATTTATTGACTGAAATAAAGGAAACTAAATGACCATAAAATTCAAACATAAACCAATGTCAGTCAGCAGCGCTGGTGTTTCTGCATTCTTATAAGAGTAAAATGCAGTATGCTGTTATGATCATCATCATTTCCTTTAATAAATAATGAAAACATTTTTAAAATGTACATTTACACATTCCAGTTGCACATAGTGCATTGCACGCAGTTTTAGTTAAAGCGCACATGCATTGATTTGAACTTGAATAAATAAACAGATAGGATTAGCCATGAATTCCCATCACCTTGTTTGTGGTAAGTCTTTTTTTCCAGAAAGTTTATTGCCAAATAAATGTTTTTTATTAAATTAATGTTAAAAAAAAAACATTAATTTAATAATGTTTAAATTAATGTGCAGGCATCTTTAAATTTGAACAGAAAATAATAGTGAGCGGGTGGGCACATTATTTTTCATAAAACTTAAACAGCTGAATGAAGTTAAATTCACATAATAAATAAATAATTGCATTTGCTATAGACTTGTGCACTCAATCGTGTAAATAGCTTTTTCTAGCTTTTTTAAAAAAAAAAATTTTTTCTACAGTTTGTAATTTATTAGATACTTTCAAGTAAATTTTAAATCACGCTAAACACAAACCATGATTTTTTAATGCAATTTTAAAAATAAATAAATAAAACTAGTTATTGCATTATGTTTCAAGACATCCTTGATTTACCTTAGTTTACAGGGGGGTAATTGATAAACAATGTTAATATTTTGACTCACCTGAAATATGGATAATCATCTGAAACATGCAACTTTCCATGGCCACTTGCTCTAAAATTAATCAAGAAAAATGGTTATGTTTAAGTGTTTATGCTGAATAGTAGTACGCGCTCACAGCATTACATGTGTGATGACAAAACGTTATGATTTTGTGAACTTGAGCGCATGAGAAAATTAACCGAAACTTTGTGTATACTCGTGAAAGTGAAAAATATATACTTTATACTTAGAATGCGGAATGTCTGCTTTTATTTAAACTAATGGAAAACAAATTTATAATGATGTAATTTGCTCAACTGATGATCTTTATTTTTCATTTCAACATTGTGTAGTATAAAAGGAATAATTGTTATTAACGTAATTAACTACTGCATTAACTGTGTAATTTCAGTTTTATTTATATGTTGCCTTTAACAATAATCATGGTCGTAAAAGCAGCCTCACAGAATCAAAAACCGTACGGAAATTAGTTTAAAATTTGTGAGGAAATATGTATAAATAATAATAATTAGATTGTCCCTTATGACAAGGCAAGAGGAAGGATAGCAAAGAAAAACTCCCTGAGATTGCAATAGGAAGAAACCCTGAGAGAACAGATTAATTTGGGTGATTTTTAGGGGGTAAAAGTCATTTTGTTTTATCACACCACTCTGTAACAACATAATGCTGCGTTTTTATTACAAACTAATAAAACACAGCAATAAATGCACTCACTCACTCTCACTCAAAAATATTTTATTGGGTTGAAGGAGGACACAAGGCATTATACAGCTGGTCAGGGTGCCAATCCATCACACTGCCACAGAGACACTTTCAGTGACACATTACAGACAATTTACAAATTCCAATTAAGCTGATTTGCATATCAGATTACCCAGGGAAAATTCATCAAGCATGGGGTTCCTGCGAGAGAACATGCAAAATCCACAGACACAAGAGACAAAATCCCCAGGACGAGACTCAAACCTTCGACCCTGGAGGTGCGAGGCCACAGCGCTAACCAGTACACCACCATGCTGCTCAATAAATCCACTGCATAGCCAAGGAAAACATTGCTGGTTGGATGTAAATATGCAAATATTTAGCAGGGCTTGATCTGAAAATTACTGCAGTGTTTAATATGGAACTGGGAACAGTTCTTTTGACCCTAACTGATCCAGTGAGGAGCTTTCATAGGGCTATCAGAGGGCTATGCATTGATCAAGGAAAAGGTGTTTACTGTATGTCAGAAGGGTCAAATTACTGGCCTGTATCAAGCAAAGATAACAAGTAATGAGAATAATTAGGAGGTGAAATTACTGGAATTTGGGCTAAGAACTGCCCAACACATTGTTTAAACTTGTGAAGATAGAGTTGAACTGGTTTCAAACTGTGCCATTGCAGAAGAAATTAATATGACCATAATATATAATCAAAGACCACTTAAAGTTTTGGTAAAGTTGTATTAGAAAAAAACCTACAGAAAAACCAGGGCTATGCTTAATAATGAAAGCATAGCCAGGGCTATGCTTAATAATGAAAGTAAGAACATTTCCATAGACACAATGTGATGAGAACTGATTGGGAAAGCTGTCTATTCATTAGACTGATCAGGAAAAAAATGCTTAATTTTACTAGGGAGCACAAAGACTGGAAGTTGGTGCGATGGCAAAAGGTCATGTGGTCTGATGAGTCCGGATTGACCCTATTCTAGAGCAATGGTGAGGGGGGGGGGGTCAGTGTAAGAAAGAAAGCAAATCATGATGCACCCATCATGCATTGTGGCCACTGTACAAGCCTCTGGAGGCAGTATAATGAGCTGCGGTGGCTCAGGTCTAGGCTCGGCAACATTATGTGGCAATATAATGAAGTCAGCGAACGACCTGAATTTACATATTGACCAGTTTTTCTTCCCTGATGGCATGAGACTCAAACTGTGAAAGAATGGTTCTGGAAGCATGATGAATCATTTTCGACACATAAACTGGATACAACAAAGTCCTGACCTTAATTCTGTTAAAATTGGTTGGGATATGCTGAAGAAGACTTTACAGAGTGCTTTGACTCTTTGATCGTTAATACAACATCTAAGGCAAAAAGTATGGAAATAAATGTTGTGCAAATGTGGTCCAATTAAATATTATGTAATGGAACCTTTTTATTTGCCCAGGAAATTAAAAAAATAAATATGTTAATAATAACGACATAATACAAAATAACTACATGACATGACATGAACTGGAAATACAGTATACAAACCTCAATGATTCACTCAAAACAAGACATAGATACAAACAATATCAAAACCACAAGGATGGTGCCAATACAGTTATTTGCATTAGATTTGGATTAAATGTTCCAGGGCATATTATCTTGTAAAAAAAAAAAAAAAGAATTACAATAAATATGCTGTTACATGTTTGTTTTGAGTGAATTGCATGCATGACTCATGACAAAATCTAAGCTAATTAGTTCAACTTGTTGCTTTCCTGCTATACTCAGTTCTTGTTTGCATAAAAATATAGCCCGACTTCATTCATTTCCTGTGTCACACTCTTTTTGCTCCACTGATTTGCAGGATTTTTTTTTCTGTATTCACAGAAAATTACTTCGAGGTGAGATGACAATGGCTTGACTGCAATGTGGATGCTCTTTTGGCTTTTATTTCCACTTTAGGATAAGTCAAGAGCATGGGGATCTTATGTAGATCTTGTGCTAAAGAAGAATGGTACCATATGTCTGTGTATAAAGAATACAAAAAAGTATATTGAACCAACATTGCTAAGGAGCTCTATAAAATGGCAAGACTATATTTCATTTCACATTGTGTGTGTGTGTGTGTGTGTGTGTGTGTGTGTGTGTGTGTGTGTGTGTGTGTGATAATGAAATAAATCCAGCGGACATTTCGAATTAATTCGATTCACCTCAGTATGAAAGCATTCAGGTCTAAAGCTCTTCAATTAGTTTAATAAAATATTTAAGAAAAGTTTATTACCCAAAATAATGAGCACATGATTGAAACAGGAAGGTCATGAGAAGGTCACCCGTCCTCTCCCTCTCACTCTGACTCCCTTACGTTCCTTAAACCGTATAAATCATGTATGCACACACTCTTACTGTTCCTCCGCTACCTGACACAACCTCATCCTTATGAACTCTCCAGGTTTTGCACACTCTTCCTGGGATTACAGCGCTGATGAATGTGTGAAGAGAGAGCGAGAGAGGAGAAAGAGAGATGGATAAAAACAAGGCCAGTTCACAAATACTTTAATGCTTGCTCAACGATAAGAATATTTTCTATACATTCACAATACTGACGGGATGGTGAAAGTGGAAAATAATACAAAAAAAAAGGGAAAAAGAAAAAGAAAATCACATTATTATTCTTTCTCACTCCCACGCTTATGATTTCTTTCCCCTCTTTTGTCTTACTATTATTTATTCCTCAATTTCTCTACTTTGTATGCTATGTCCATCTGGTAGATTAATTCACTATTTTTTTTTTCATTCTACAGTATGGATTCTCTTTGTCCCAAAACATTTTTTTTAGGAAATCAACTGAACATTTACTTTTCCTCAAAATATGTTTATAGCACAGCTGTTTTTCTTTTTCTCATGCATATTCTCTTTCTACTTCTGAAATGTTTCATCATGCTGCTGGCTTCATTCAGCTTTTTCTGATTGCTTGTTTATGGTTGAATAGATGAGTTGTTTTCCTACACATTCACACTCATCACTTTTTTCTCTCAATTTTATGGTCTCTGTTTATCATTTTTAAGCATTCATCACATTTGATTTTTCACCACATTTTTGGAGCAACCATCAGGAGGATAGGCTGATAGCTCAGCCTGAACTATTTAATGAGTTGCATTTCCTCCATGGCTTTGGTCAGAAAGAAAAGATCACAACCAACCCACATTTTCTGTTTTCTCAGATTTCCTGTTCACCTGGAGGACCTTAAACACTATTACTTGCACCATATACATATTTATTTCTTATATACAGTAGTTAGATATTTTTTTACTAAGCATTTATTTATTTATTTTATTCATTAATTATTATTAATATAATTATTTTTATTTATTTATTTGTTTGGACTTGAATGGCTTTAATTTCCAGATTTGGGCTGTATTTTAATTCCTTTTCTAGTATTCTCTAATTTAAATGAGAATTTCTACACATACAGTACTGTGCAAAAGTCGTGCACCCAATACAGTCATGGCCAGAATTGGTAGCACCCCTGAGATTTTCCCAGAAAATCAAGTATTTCTGATAGAAAAGTACTGCATTAACACATGTTTTGCCATACACATGTTTATTCTCTTTGTGTGTATTGCAAAAAAAATAAAAGGAGGACAAAAAAGCAAATTTGACATAATATCACATAAAATTCCAAAAATGGGCTGGACAAAATTATTGGCACTCTTAACTTAATATTTGGTTGCACACCCTTGGGAAAAAATAACTGAAATCAGTCGCTTCCTATAACCACCAATAAGCTTCTTACACCTCTCACCCGGAATTTTGGACCACTCTTCCTTTGCACACTGCTCCAGGTCTCTCATATTGGAAGGGCCCCTTTTCCCAACAGCAATTTTAAGATCTCTCCACAAGATTTCAATGGGATTTAGATCTGGACTCATTGCTGGCCACTTCAGAACTCTCCGGTGCTTTGTTGCCATCCATTTCTGGGTTGCACTATGTTTGGGGTCATTATCCTGCTGGAAGACCCAGCTTTCTGGCACTGGGCCCTACAGTGCAACCCAAAAACCTTTGGTAATGCAGTGCGCTCCTCCTGGGTCTCCTGCCCTTAGCATTTCATTTCATTTAAATGTCGACAGATAGTTCGCGTTGATACTGATGTTCCCTGAGCTTGCTGGAAAGCTTGAATTTCTTTGTAACTTGTTTGGGGCTGCTTATCCACCATCCGGAATATTATGCATTGCAACCAACAGGTGTGGGCAATGTAAAAATCACACCTGAAAGCAGATAAAAAGAAGAGAAGTTCACTTAGTCTTTGCATTGTGTGTCTGTGTGTGCATGACATCTAGCATGCAATAGTTTTGTCCAGCCCATTTTTGGAGTTTTGTGTGTCATTATGTAAAATTAGCTTTTTTCCTCCCTTTTTTTTTGTTCCAGTACACACAAAACAAAACATGTGTTAATGCAGTACTTTTCTGTGTGAAATATTTCAGGGGTGCCAACAATTTTGGCCATGACTATATATATATATATATATATATATATATATATATATATATATATATAAATTGGTGCCGACAATTTTTGAGATTTGTGTGTGTATATAGTCATGGCCGAAATTGTTGGCACCCCTGAATATATATATATACAAATCATCTGTTCTAACCACTCAGCAATCAGCATCACCAGTATACTAATCACTGACCTGATCATCTGCAGTGGTTTCCTTCATTTCGATGTTTATTGTTGAATGATTCATACTGTACGTCACTGTTTAACTGAATTTACAACAAAAAAGCAACTCATTAGCACTAGTGGTGACGTAGCAGGTAATTATCTGACTTACTCATTGGAAGGCTCCTTAATTGTTGGAACTCCTGTGCTGGAACCACCATTTATTCATTGTTGGGCTTGTCAATACTCAACCAGACAAAAAGTAGGTGATGCACTAGATCACCTTAGGGTTGAATGTTGACCAATGTGATTGGTTTAATTTGTAATGATGTCACTGCAACAACTTCACCTTTAAGTTAAGATAAGATAAGATTATGAACCTTGCCTATAAGTTGCAAGTGCTTTGAGCTTTATATCTTATTACAGTCTGCACTACTGAAAAGCACTTTAAGCAACAAAGTCAGATGATTGCATTAAAAATGTGCTACTGCATGAGACTCTGCCACAAGCCTATTTTAGGAACAAGACCATATTAATGGAAAGAAGGCTTCTCTATGAAAAAAAAAAAAAAAAAAAAAACGAGGACATTTTTGCTTGTCATGCTTGAGGAAGACATTTACTTGGCATTGTCCAGATAGTAAGCAATTTGACAGCAAATCAAATCATGAATAAGTGATCATCATGTTCACACTGTTCTTTTCATACAAAAACAAAAAGGGAATAACAGAAAAGCAGACAGCTAAAGTTAAATGCCAAAGTCAAACCTGACCTATGATTTTTAGGTATACAGTATAAGCCTACTATTATTCTTACATCCACGAAGGCATAATTAAGCATTTCCCCACAGGCTATTATTTTTCCCTATTTTCTTCATACTTTAGTCATATCCAATTCCCACCCATCACTGGGGACTCCCACATTAACGCTGCTACTACTACTGCTAGCCAGGGAGGGCTGTAGCCTATTGCGTGTTTCCTCCTAACCATGTGGCACCATTCACTGCATCCTTTCGAACTGCTTGCTTGCATGAGCCCACAGACCCCATAATTGGCTGTAGTGCCGTGATTGATGTGAGAGCGCTAATTGTATCCTATTCAATTATTCCTATGAGAAAGCTTAGCCAATCTGCTCTCTCTAGGCCCCCGGCTGCGGGAGGCTACATCATCACCCTGGAATTGAACTAGAGATCTCCGAATAATAGGGAGAGCACTTTACTACTGCACCACTCAGAGGCCCCTTAAAGTTTTTTTTTTTTTCTTGCTGTGCCATATTATGTGTTTGCTTGTTATAGTTTTTGGCCCATGTGCTGTGATTTTTTTTTTCTTTGCCTGCTGATTTTCCATTCTCTGCCTCATTAGTTTAAGATGCACACATTTATACTAGTCTTTTAAGATATTTCACTGAAGAGCCTGGGATATTCATGCAACATCCAGTATAATTATTCAGTTAGCACGGTCACCATGCACCTTCAGGGTTGAAGACTCAAATGTAGCTAGTGGAGTTTGCATGTACCCACCCTGTGCTTGGTTGGTTTCCTCCCACAGTCCCAGAACATGCAGTGCGTGTGGTCTGGGGTCTCTAAATGACCTCTACAGTGTGACTGGGTGTATGAGTGTGTGTACTTATGTCCAGCCAAGGTGTACCCAGACTTGTGCTTTTGGATAGGCATCAGCCTCCCGAAACCATATTTAGTGCTGGAATTTGCTCTGCAATGTTGGAATCTGATGTTCTGCACTCAAAAGGGATGGGTTCTTGTAATATGGGCTGTGTAAATATTAATCCTCTGAAATGAGCTAGGTGGCATGATGTGTAGTGTTTAGCACCGTGGCGTTGCACCTACAGGATTAAGGTTTGATTCCTGCCTCAGGTTTGCTAAAGGTTTTCATATTCTCCTCGTACTTGTTGGGTTTTCTTCCATAAAGACATGCATTGGCATGTCAAAGACTTTACAAAGACATGTATTGACATTTCCAAATTGCTCCATAGTGTGTGAGTAAGTTGTGAGATGTTTGTGCCCTGTTATCGACTGGCATTCTGTCCAGAAAGTACCGGTTTGTGCCCTTAGTCACAGAGATAGGATCTAGGCTGAATAGGGTAAGTATAGAGAATAAGTAAGTAAGTAAGTGAGTAAAATGGGCTTTACAGGGATTGAGAATGCCTTACTGGCTTTTACTGGACGATGCTGTGATGGAATTAATGGTGGTGGACCAGACTCCAGAGGCCCTGCTCTTGTTAGGCTTGGCTGTGCTGGGATAGTCAATACTCTGCTGGACTGGTCACTGCTAGAAGTGTATCTGTTTGGCTAGACACTCCTGAAATGAACTCCGTGGGCTAGACACAGGTAGGAGGAGCTTTGGAATGGGCTCTTACAAATGATGTTGTTTAAGGCTTATATTTTCTCCGTCTAAGTGGTTTGCAGGGTTTGTGGTCGTCTTTGCTCTTGGAGCTCTTTGATTCTGCTGACTGTTTCGGATCTTCGGATCTGAGCACCTAATCCTTTAATGCATTTTTACTTTTTGTAAGATACTGATGACCTCCTGGTTTAGATGAATATGGTTGTACAGATGTTCACCTACTGTATCAGCTGGGTGTTCTGTAGTGTTTATTGATGGAGATGCTGGAACAAGCTGAGAGCTGAGAATTCTAGTAAAAACTGTTGATAAGATATGAGATGTAATCATTTCCAGGCAGCAAATTTTACACTGAGTCTGTCATCATCCTATCCTGTATCTTTTATTTGTTTAATTCATCTTGTACTTTCCTCCTCTGTTCCAGTGTATTACCATAAACTCTCATTTTCCATAGATTACTGACTGACCTTCAGTTCCAGATCTCACTATTTTAATCTCTATTTCACAACTTTTTGTCCTTAATTTAACTCTACAGTTGAATTTCTGTTCGACTACTTCTCTTTTTCATTTTTCATTAAGCCTTCTTGCCTTTTACCTTTTTTCTTACTGTTCATACAGTTCATACCTCTTCTATCCCTTTTCAGTCTGTCTCAATCTTTCCTGCCTTATTGACCAAGATCTCCACCTTCCTCTCTCATTTCACTCCTTCAGTCTGTCTCTGTCTTTTGTCTCATCTGTCTTGTTTCACTATTAACTAATCTTTCACTGTTTATGTCTCTCTCTCCTCTCTCTCTCTCTCTCTCTCTCTCTTGTTCAATCTATTCATCTTCTCTATTGCCCTCTTTCAATGTTTATTCTCCATGCTTTCTACCGCTCTCTGGAGTAAAGGAGTAGTTTACAGAGGTGAGTGTGGTGACGCCTCACGGCTCTACTCCAGTCCATACAGAGCCGCTTCATTGATCCAACATGGCTCTAAATGAACTTCAGCTCATGGTGTCTCCTTTCAGAGGGGCAGCCATGTGGTTTCGCTTCCTCTGGTTCAACTGGAGATCAGGTCCACAAGTTCCAGGGTGTTCTTATGTGGACTGCCAATCTACCTAAGGCAAAAACAGAACATCAAGTAATAGCAGATGATTCATTTATGGCAATTTTGTAGGGCTGTAATGTATTCCATTATATAAAGAGAAGATAAAGAGAAAAGAAGAAGACAAGGATGGTATCTTGGTGCGCTCATTAACTACGAAGGGTATTTAAGTCAAACCAGGCCTTGTGATGATTATTTTGATAAATTAAGATATAAAAGTGATTGACATTTACAGAAGACTTGAACCATTTTTCTTGATGTGGTTTCCGCATGTTTGAGCCATTAAAGGAGTTCATGGGAGGCCAGGTCTTGGCATCAGCCTACTTAGAAAACCTCCTATCTTGATGATATCCAAGCACTAGTGCCATGCTGGGATAAGTGCATTAGTGTAGCAGGGGATAATATAGAGAAATAAAGAGTTTTGGAGAGTTTTTACAATATGTTCTGATACTCTGCAAAATCAAAAGTCCTGCTTTGACTTGAATGTTTCATATAAAGTGAAAAGATTGTGATAGCCTATTAAAACAAGTACATTAATAGTGTATAAACCTGCACTACTGTCAGTACTGCTGATGCAAAAAAAATTATCAACAAATCTAATTAGAGCTTTGAGTGAAAAACACTTCAGGAAAATAAAAAAAAATATATATGTGTGTTTCATTGTTTAGTTGCCTTATACTCATTTAGAACCGCGCTTTCTTGAGACCATGCTTTCTTTGTGTGCGTGTGTGTTCAGTGGGCTGAATGAGCTTTTGCTCTATTTTCACTTTCCCCCACATGGATATTTCCATTAAGGCAGCCATACTGAGATTGAGCTCTAAAATAATGCCTCTATTCCCCACTCTTTAATGCTGCCTCGGCTTCGGCACGGTAAATAACTCCTAAATGTCTTTAGGAAATGGGGCAGCGGGACTTGCTTTAACCTTGTGTGTTAGGGCCCCAGTGCGCTCTAATGCAAATTAAACATTACTTACCCTGTCGCTAAGATAGATCTTTCTAGTCATTATTTCCTGACCCCCTTTTTTTCTGAGTGAAGAATTCCACAGCCTTGTGTGAGCCATAGCCCTGAGCAGCATGCTAACATTAGAAACCCCTCAGAAAGCTGACCAGAGCTGAAACCTTGAATTGGCATTTAATCACATGCATTTTTACAGGATTAGTAGGTGAAAAAAGATACTTTATGTACTGATTAGTAGGTGAAAAAAAGATGGAGAGGCTTATGAATCCACAAGACCTATGGGGGTGTACTGGATGGGGCACCAGGATGTTGGCAGCAGATCCTTTGGGTACTCTGGGGTGAGGGGTGGGGCCTATATTATCTGTTGGGATATAAATCCCAACAAATAAGTGTTTCCATTTTTGCACGCAGGCGCCGTGTGTGTGTGTGTGTGTGTGTGTGTGTGTGTGTGTGTGTGTGTGTGTGTGTGTGTGTGTGGAATTAGCCCCTTCCCTTGCCTCGTCTTACACAGTAAAACTCCTCCCTCCCCCCACCTCGTTTTTTAAGTTTCACAACAAACACACACACAATGGAAACACTGTTTTAACGGGAAAAAAGAAATCTCTCTCATGACACTCGTGTGAGCGCAGACTAACGGAATCACTGCTGTAAAGTAAAAAAAAACAACAAAACAAATGAACCAGCACCTTAACTGTGAAAAGAATCGCGACAGAGCAGAGTTTCTGTGTAGAGCAGAGTGTGTGTGTGTGTGTGAAGCCGGGGAGGGGGGTGTAAAGGCGAGAGAGTGTGTTTGTCTCGGTGGCAAAAAACTCGGCACTCGTAAACCAAGACATGCTCGTTTTTCAAGTCAAAATTTATTCAAAATCTTTGGTCGTCTTGCGGAACACTCGTAAACCAAGTTACTCGCAATCCGAGGTTCCACTGTATATTACAAAATGGAACCAGTCAAAAGTTTGGACACACCTACTTCTAACTCAATGGTCTTTCAGATTTTATTTTGTTCTATATTGTAAAATGACGCTGAAAGCAACCAAAACACACAATAATCTCCTCTGAACAGTTGATATTGAGATGTTTCTGCTACTTCTGCTCTGTAAAGTTTCATAACGGCTCTAATCTGAGGTCCTGGTTGTTAATTGGTGACTCTAAATTAACTTCTCTGCAGCAGAGCTACAGTAAATTTTGGTCTCGCTTTCCTGGGAAGGTCTTCATGAGAGACAGTTTCATCATGGAGCTTGATGGGGTTTACAAATGCATTCGACACAATACTGTTACTCACTCATCATCTATACTGCATTATGACGTATACAGGGTCGCAGGGGGGCTGGAGCCTATCTCGGGAGACTTAGGGCCTGAGGCATAGTACATCCTGGACGTGGTGCCAATCCATCGCAGGGCACACAACACATACACACACTCACATGCTCATTTACACACTACAGGCTATTTGGGAGCAGCAAGTAGCCTAATCTGCAGGGCTTTGTACTTTGTACTGTGGGAGGAAACCATAGAACCTGGAGGAAACTCACCAAGCAGTGGGAGAACATGCAAACTCTTTCGGGAATTGAACATGGACCCTAGAGGTGCAAGACAACAGTGCGACCACTAAGCTACCGTGCTGTATGTAAAGTAATATGATAATATTTAAAATGGTCAAAAGCATAACATTACAGTTGTCTTAAATTAAAACCTAAAAAATTACGTTTTCCCGTTTTGTGTAGCTCCTTTTGTGTGTGTGTGTGTGTGTGTGTGTGTGTGTGTGTGTGTGTGTGTGTCCTGGGAGTCTGACGAATGCCTGTTTGGAGCCTTAGTAAAATATTAACAGTGAAGGAGATTCTCTGTGACATATTGTAAAGGCTGTCAGTGCAATCTCAGAGCCTTGGGCTGAGGAAGAATTAGGGACACAAGAAGATGAGGGATAAGTGTGTGTGTGTGTGTGTATTTGGGTAAAAAAAATAGTAGTAAAAAACATAGTGGGACGAAGATTCAGAAGTGCAAACTGGAATGCGATCGACGTCCCCACCACATTCGCCTTGTCTGCATTTCTGTGGGTAAAAAGGGTGAGCCTGGGTTTTACCCCAGGCTGGATATTGATTGCTGCAGAGGAGAGTAAATGTGTGTTTATGTTTGTGTGTGTTGACAGGCATCCTCATTTTCTCTGACCTGATTTTATTTCTTTTCTTTCAATTAATTCAGGCCACTGAATAGGTTTGATCAAAATCAATCAGTCCCTGTTTCTAAAATCACTGACACCCACAACGCTATTAGCACCATACTTACTAAAGGAAATGAATGAAGCGTCTGACTTTCTCCTGTGTAACTCTAAGCTACTATAAGAGTAAACTTATAGTAGCTCTCTGCTCTCTATAGTATACCGTCTGCCTTTGTTGTGAAAATCTGTCTTGTATATGAATTAAACTAGGCAATTTTTTTAAATCAAACTGTCTGTATTCCATAACATAATTTCCTTATAAACCTGAGATTTATTGTAAGATAAAACTCTTGACAACCCCGTGTTCTAGGCAAACAGATGCCTGGAATATCTTTCTATAAGTATTTATCCTTCATATGATTTATCCTTCAATATTGCTTAGATTGTTTTTTTTTTTTTTTTTTTGCTTAAATCTGGCAACCAGGTATTGCCGTCTTTCTAAATCCGTAATCACCTGCAGTTATTTGGCAGCAACGTTTCATTGGCTTTGAAATAATCCCTCATCCTGCAGCATATTTCATCCAGCGGACCGGAATGATATTGTTTTCCGAATAGGTTTGTATGAACAGCTGTTTTGATTTTCCATAAACAGACACGCGGGCACCATGAAGAGGTGCTCGTCAAATTAATCTGTGTGCAAATATTCATGATGGAAATGCCAGCGATTTCACCTTCGCACAGTCACGCTGCACGTCCATCTCGCACATACAGTACACAGCCATGGTGCCTGAAGTGTGTGTGAGCGTCAGCGTGTTCTAATTGAGGCCAGTGATTCTATGATTAAGGGCCGATCAAAAACTCCCCGTTGTGGTGTATCACTCGAAGCAATCTTGCCTATCTTCGCATCATTGTATCGCGTTCCATAAGGCTAACGATTAACTGAGAAAGGGCTGATCTTTATCTGTGTTTATCTATGCAGGAAATACATTAGTCTCCGAGACTGAGCTGTGGTTGGATTACAGCTCACCCCTGATCCTGTCACTGGCTCATGTTGCTCAGAATAAAGATTTTCCCCTGACCACATTGTAAAATCTGCATTAAGGGTAAAATTTCGCTCAAGAAGCATGCAAGAGCTGTGCTCAAGGACCTGTGACATCCAAACACAACCTTGGAGGTTTGCTATGTCTGTCGCCAAACATTGGTATATTCGGTTACAGGAATAGGAAGAAAGTATCCGCATTCATTGCAGTGAAAAAGCAACAGATTAAAACGAAACATATTTTTTTAGATATTCCAAATATGCTTTATCTATATTGCTTATTTAAAATTAGTTCTCAAATATTAAAAAAAAAAAAAAAAAAGATGGTGTGAATCATTCCCAGAGATGCGTACTATAGTTTAATTACTTGTGAAGATATCACAGTGGGATTCATCGGAATTTTTGTATTGGTTGTAGGAATTGGAATTTAAAAAGATCCATACCTCCTAGGTTAACCATGCCTATGTTACAGTCTGGTTCCTCCTTTTAATAATGCTGTTATAGCTAGGTCTGGAGCATACTCATTCTTGCCCTTAGGAATTCTATTCAGGCTAGTGGGGTAGGCTTGCTTATCCTATCTTGCTTCTACTGTACACATGAACTTAATCTTAACATTTGAATTCTGTAGGCTTCTTAGGTCCTCTTGGCAACTTCATAGATGTACCTGTTTCCCTTTCGTATCTATTTAATATCAATACATTATTATTTTTGTCCCTTTTATTCTATGGGTCATTACATTGGTTCATTTCTTTTGCAGATCTGGTGCGGCTTTTACTCCAAATGCCCTTCCTGTTGCAACTCTCTTATTTTCTACCCACAATTGGGACAGACACTGCCTGCAGTGCTGGGGAATATGGGGTATAGAGTTAAAATTCTTGTCCAAGGACCCAACAGTGATGAACCAGCGGTGGCATGGCTCAAACCCTAGACTCTTAAGTCAGCAACATAGTGGCTCAACCGCCTGGGCCACGACTATAGACGCAACTATTGTAACCATGAAATCCTAATTGGAGACCAGCGGCACAATGTCTACAGTCTGTCACCTGAACCTGAATCTGAATCTGTTGGAGTCACCATCAGTCAATACCAAGAACTCCACCACACTGGTCCTTAAAAGCTGTAAAATTCTATCCCCACAATCAAGAGTGCCCTCTTTTTCTAACTTTTCAAATCTGCACAACCACTACCTGATCTTCATGTAAAGAAATTGTTCTCTACATTTTGCTACTTACTTTGTCTTTCCTACTTCCCCTTCCACAGACTCTGCAACTGCTGGTGATTGCAAGATGCACGTCATTCTTAAGGTTCCTGATTTTCAAGCATCTTTCATTTATTCAGCCCAAATAATCCTAGTCACACCGTACATGGCTGCTATGATTAATACACCTCTATTAAGTAGTCTTCCTTTCATCTTCCATAAAGTCTGTTCATGTAACACCTCTTGTTAGGAGACTCAAGCTCAACCCCATTAAGGTTGTCAACTACAGACGTGTTTACCTGCTTTCGGTCCTATCCAGGAACCTGGAAGTATGCAAAGGAATTTGCATACTGTTATGAGCCTGGCTATTTCTGGGCCACAATAGGAGAAGTATTAATGTGTGCTAAAAAAGAGAGAAAGTTTCAAACAAACCCACCAACAAACAGCAAATATAAACTATCAGGGAATAGAGTTTAACATGGCTACATGGCTCCCCAGTGTCCAACTGGGCTTCCTCAATGTTCTCTTGTTTTCACTTACCTCTTTAGGACAGTTGCCTATTCTAAGTGAGTGACTGTTTTGTGGTCTACAATACATGGTGGGTGTAATAAAGGGTGTGTCTTCCCTTACACCTCAAATTCCTTGCATAGATTTTGAATTTAATCCAACTCTAAACAGGCTAAAGCATTTACTGAAAAAAAAAAATGAATGAATGAATGAGTGAATGAAGGTCCTCAATCTCTGGGCATTGCTTTCTAATATCTCGCTAGTTCGATTTCCGGGTGATGATGTAACCTCTCGCAGCCGGACGTCTAGAGAGAGCTGATTGGCCGAGCTCTCTCAGATGAGAGGTACTTAGTGCTCCCACATTAATGATGACTCTACAGCCAACCAGGGGCGTCTCTGAGCTCACGCAAGCGGAAGGAGTGGATAGCACTGTCCTCCGAGTGTGTTACACCACCACCAACGGTGCGTAAGTGAACAGTTTGAAAAGAGGTGGTCGGCTGGCTTCACAGGGTTTGGAGGAAACACGTGATAGTCTGCAGCCCTCACGGCTGAGTGATAGTAGTAATGTGGTGATGGGGAGGAATTGGACACGACTAAATTAGGGAGAAAATCAAGGGGAAAAAAATGCTTGCTATACACTCACTGGCCACTTCATTAAGTACCTGTTCAATTGCTTGTTAATGTACCTATTTAATTAGCCAACTAGACAGTAACAACTCAATGCATTTAGACATGAAGTCATGGTCAAGGTGATCTCCTGAAATTCAAACTGATACGGCTCTCAGTCCATCGAGCACCTTTGGAATGTAGTGGAACAGGAGATTAGCATCAAACATGGGAGATCATTAGTACAGTGGAACATTGGATTGCGAGCATAATTTGTTCAGGAAGTGTGCTTGTATATCAAATCACTTGTATATCAAAGCGAATTTCCCCTATAAGACATGATGGAAACTCTGACGATTCGTTCCAAAACCCAAAAATATTGATATAAAAATAATTTTATCTTTTGAAAAGAATTGTAGCTGTAGTGGTTGAGCATTGGAGACGATCACCCACAATTCCACAGCTTGTGAGAGAGAGAATAACCATTGGCTCAGTTGTTATCACATGATGCTCGGCATCAAAACAAGAGGCGTGCATGCATAACACATGATATTCAATGGTACAAAGCGGGTTACTCGTTCCACTGTAGTCTAGAAAATATTAGGGTTCTAAGCACCTATTAGAGGTTGTTCTGTTTTATGGTTTTGATTGACCCTTTCTGACTCATTTTATTATAAAATGCAGAGCCCAACGTTACAAATACAAAGTGCTTATTTTATGTCCATAATCTATATCATAGATCATACTCAGAATGTTCATTTAATTGGTGGGTAAATATAGACATACTGTAGAGCGGCTTGGTAATTCAAAGACAAACTTACTGAGTAGAATGCTTAAACATTACAGGTAATGAGACATGGCTCAAATTACTGATGAGGCGTGGGTGATTGGTGAGGCAGAGCAAAAGCATCTCAAACAGGATGTAATATTTGGATGTGAGTTTTTACATATTCTTCTATAATATGCATGATGGCTTCACATTTTTGAATTTGTATTCTATTTTATTTCAAATAAGTAGTAAATGGGTGACACTGTAGTTGCCTTACAGTTCCAGGGTTTGATGTTTCCAAATTGCTTTCAGTCTATGATGTGAGTATGCTTGTGCCATGGAATGGATGGCACCCCATCCAGAGTGACACCATCTTGTGCCCTAAGCTTTCTGTGCCCTAGTGCCTCCAGCCTCCCTGTGACCCAATACAGTATATTGAAAATGAAAAAAATAAACAAATGTAGAAGAAAAATATGAACATGATTTAGCCTCCAGGGTAGAGAGTTTGAGTCCTGACTTCGGGTCTGTCTGCATGCAGTTTGCATGTTCTTTCCATGCTTGGTGGGTTTCTTCCGGGTACTCCGGTTTCCAAAGACATGCAGATTGAATTGGTGCCAATTGATATTTCCAAATTGCCTGTAGTGTGTGAATAAGTGTGAGTGTATGTGTGTGCAATGGATTGGCATCCCATGCAGGTGTATGCTGCCTTGGACTCTGAGTCTCCCTGGGATAATCACCAGGCCTCCCCTGCCCCTGTACAGGATAAGTATAGGGAATAAGTGACTGAGTGAATATACTGTGGCGATATAGGTCTTCTACCTCTGCCTTTGTGCAAGGAGGACCAGGAGGAGCACTGCCAGAGCCCTGCAAAATGACCTCCAGCTGGCCACAAATGTACATGTGTTTTCTCAAATGGTCAGAAACGGACTCCATGAGGGTGGTATGAGGGCCCGACGTCTACAGTTGGGGGTTGTGCTTACAGCCAAACACCGTGCAGGACGTTTGGCATTTGCCAGAGAACACCAAGATTGGCAAATTCGCCACTGGAGCCCTGTGCTCTTCACAGGTGAAAGCAGGTTCACAGTAAGCACATGTGACAGATGCGACAGAATCTGGAGATGCCCTGAAGAATGTTCTACTGCCTACAACATACTCCAGCATGATCGGTTTGGCAGTGGGTCAGTAATGGTGTGGGGCGCCATTTCTTTGGAGGGCCACACAGCCCTCCATGTGCTCGCCGGAGGTAGCCTGACTGCCATTAGGTACCGAGATAAGATCCTCAGATCCCTTGTGTGACCATATGCCAGTGCGGTTGGCCTTGGGTTCCTCCTAATGCAAGACAATGCTAGACCTCATGTGGCTGGAGTGTGTCAGCAGTTCTTGCAAGACGAAGGCATTGATGCTATGGATTGGCCCGCCCTTTCCCCAGACCTGAGCAAATCTGGGACATGATGTTTCGCTCTATCCACCAACGCCACGTTGTACCACAGACTGTCCCGGAGTTGGCGGATGCTTTAGTCCAGGTGTGGGAGGAGATCCTTCAGAAGACCATCTGCCACCTCATCAGGAGCATGCCTAGGCATTGTAGGGAGGTCATGCAGGCACGGAGGCCACACACACTACTGAGCCTCATTTTGACTTGTTTGAAGGACATCACATCAAAGTTGGATCAGCTTGTAGTATGTTTTTCCCACTTCAGTTTTGAGTGTGACCTTCATGGTTTAATAAAAAAAAAAAAAAATTGTGTGATTTTGTTGTCAGCACATTCAACTATGAAAACAGTATTTAATAAGAATATTTAATTCATTCAGATCCAGGATGTGTTATTTTAGTGTTCCCTTTATTTTTTAGCAGTATATATAACAGATAAATAACAGATTTTAGTGATTTTTTTAAATTGAAATGATGTTAACATGGTCTTGCTTGGAAATGGAACAAATGCACAATATTTTCAGAAAACATTTGTGCATAGTTACTTCTTAAAGATAAAAACATTATTATGGCACTGTGCAAAGGTTTGGGCACCCTAAGAGTTCCAGAGTCTCTGATTCTTTTTACAAGGTTTCAGACCTTAATCAGCTCATTATATCTAATGGCAACAACTGTCATTAGTAAATAGCAATTTTAAAGCTTTACAAATACTTTGACTCTTCAAACCTTGTGCACACACTTGCGGACACTCAACAACCATGTGTTCCCCTAAGCAGCAGTGTAAGACTCTTTCCACAGTGAGAAATGTCATTAAGAGATGGCAGTTCAGGGAACCTGTGGAGGTCAAGATGAGATCCGGAAGAGCAAGAAAACTCTGGGAGAGAACTGCTCGTATGCTGGTCAGAAAGACAAATCAAAAACCTTGATTGCAAAAAACCTGCAAGAAGATTGATTCAGGAGTGGTGGTGCACCGTTCCACAAGACCTTCATGGAAGAGTCAGCAGAAGAAAACCTGACCTGCATCCCATCATAAAATCCAACGTCAGAAGTCTGCAACAGAACATCTACAGAAGCCTGATGCGTTTTGGAAACAAGTGCTGTGGACTGATGAAGTTAAAATCGAACTCTTTGGCCACAATCAGCAAAGGCATGTTTGGAGAAAAAAAGGAGCAGCATTTCATGAAAAGAACACCTTGTCAACTATTAAGCATGGCGGTGGATCTATCATGCTTTGGGGTTGTGTTGCAGCCAGTGGCACCAGAAACATTGCACGGGTGGAGGGAAGAATGGATTCCCCTAAATCCCAGCAAATTCTGGAAGCAAACATCAGACCATCTGTAAAAAAGCTGAAGCTGAAAAGAGGACGGCTTCTACAACAGGACAATGATCCTAAACATACCTCGAAATCCACTATGGAAAACCTCAAGAGACGCAAGATGTAGGTTTTGGAACGGCCATCACAGTCCCCTGATTTAAACATCATTGAAAATTTGTGGGTAGATCTTAAAAAAAGCTGTGCATGCAAGACGACCAAAGAATATGACAGAACTAGAAGCCTTTTGCAAGGAAGAATGGGAGAAAATCCCAAGTACAAGAGTTGAAAGACTTTTAGAAGCTATAAAAAGCGTTTGATATCTGCCAGAGGAGGTGTTACTACAATAAGTACTGAATATGTACTTTTGCACAGTGCCACAATAATGTTTTTAGTTATTATCTTTGTTCGATTCATAGCATATAAAGTAACTATGCACCAATTTATACTGTGCATTTTTTCCATTTCCAAGAGAGACTGTGTTAACATCTCAACAAAATACCAAAATCTGTTATTTATCAAGTCAAGGGGTGCCTAAACTTTTGCATAAGACAGTATATATGGCAGTATATATATATAGTGTGCAGCAAAGGCTCCATCAGGTAGAAGGCAATGTACCCAGATATACTCTGTGAAAATAAATAGTGCTCATCGCTCTTGAACAAAAAATTCTAAAGAGAATAAACCATCTCCCCTCTATTGTTGAAAATCATCAACAGCCATCACAGGTCAAAGTCTTAACTATGTCTTTAGAGAAAACAGAATTTCTCTGTAAGGTGGTGTGATGCTCTTTCCCCTGGCTGTGTGTCAATGTGCAAGTGTAAGAGTGGGAAAAGAGATGAAGAAATAAAGGGGGAAAAAGAGAAAGAAGAACACGAGGGGCCATGCTGATTGTTGTGACAGCTAGTACATCACTGCTGGAAAATGCAATTTCCCTCTGCATTCCCTTCTGCCTGTAGATCTCATTAGCTGACCATGAGAGAGGTGTGAGGAAAAACTAAACCTATATCTCCAAACACACAGTGCCGGGTGGCTGATTGTGTGAGTTGGAGGATTGGATGAAGAAGGGTGGGGTGGCTAACAGGCTCCCAAAACTTACAATTTTCTCCTTTTTGGCGGCTCAGCTTTCGGGTCAGCCTGTGACTTCTGCATGCAATCCGATTTTAATTTCCAGACCTCTTGGGAAATGGGAGTAATTCTAAGTCATATTTAGTTTTTATGGCAGAAGGAAACGAATGTTCATGCCAGGCAGCATGCACATAGCTGGCTAATTGAGGGTGAAGGGTCCACCAGTGGCTCTGTAGCAGGGCTGGGATTTGACCTCAAGCCAAATTCACACCTATTAATATGAATCTGAATGAAATTGATTCTTTTGGTTTGTTTGCCGTTAGGCTCGGTTTCACCCTGCACATAATTTAATAGACCAACAACATGAGGTCTGTGGGGCTGTGCAGTACGGAAAATATTCCCGTATCAGTCCTCTTTCATTTCATTTGGTCGAAATACGGATAGGACGGATACCTTCACCAGGTAAGCATAGGAATATCACACATGGCATTTCTGTAGAGCTACAGAAGTCCTTCGGTCCTTTCAGGTCCTTATCTTACAACTAGAGAAGAAAAACCTGTCTTGTAATCCAAAACACACAGCATTTTTAGTTTAGTTCCTACAGCTTAAAGTCAAATCACTTTGTTCTTTTACATGAACATGGGATCAAGTTCTCTCTCCATAAATGTTACAAAAATATTTCTCTTTACAGAAATCTTCACCACATCAACAATTACACCTCAAGCATCTGCTGTAAAAGTTAAGATGAATGAGCTACTATAGAAATGTTGATTATATTAGAGCCCATTAAAGAGACCTATTATGCAAAATTCACGGTTCAACATTGAGCTGGGTCTCCAGTCTGCATGGACAAAACAAACAAACAAACAAAAAAAATTAACAAGCTAATTAGATTTTCGCTATAATGTGATGTCATATAAGAAGATCCCCTCATTTCCATGGCCACTGAAAGGGTGAAACAGTGAAACAGAGGCAGTTTGAGGTACTAGGAGCATTTCAACTGAAGCATTAATGCACACACAAACACACGTTAAAGAGCTCTGAGACCTGTGTTAAGATGTTTAAGAAATAATTAAATATGTGACCTTTAATATGAACCTGAGATTTCTGGTGGTAAGGGAAGCGTCACACTTTTCCATGTTGTGAATGTACAGTACAAGTTACAAGCATTCACGAGAAATTGCATACTTTATCATATTTCTTCCCCACCGCTGATTAAACACTTCCAGAATGAGAAAATCCACAGCATGAGTCTGGAGGAGAGCGAGTGCTCCACTGAGTAACATGCCTCCTCCTGAACCGCCCCCAGAACTGGCTTATTCCATACAGCAGAGATTAGATCTGATCAACCTGTAAAAACACCACTGTCAACAGAGCCAGTAGACATCTCAAGCTCTTCTAAGGAGAATGTCGGGGCTTGGTCTTTTTAAATGTGTCAGTTCTGTTCCTCACATATGGAATGAGAGCAAAGTAATATCTTACTACACAAGTTTTCTTTTTTTTTTTTTTTTCATTTATGTGTCCATGTTCATACTGTAATTGTGTCCTTGTTCAGGGCATACTTAGAAGGGAGAGCTTATTATGTTAGTATAGGAGAGCATAAGTCTAAGTGGACGTCCATGACATGCGGAGTCCCACAAGGCTCAATCCTCGCACCGCTCCTGTTTAGCCTGTATATCCTCCCACTAAGTCAGATAATGAGAAAAACAAAAACAAATTGCCTATCACAGCTATGCTGATGATACCCAGCTTTACCTAGCCTTATCTCCAAATGATTATAGCCCCGTAGACTCTCTCTGCCAATGCATTGATGAAATTAACAGTTGGATGTGCCAAAATTTTCTTCAGTTAAACAAGGAGAAAACTGAAGTCATTGCATTTGGAACCAAAGATGAAGCTCGGAAGGTGAATGCAGACCTTCTCTCTAGGGGTCAAACAACTAAAAACCAAGTCAAGAATCTTGGGGTGATTCTGGAGACAGACCTTAGTTTCAGTAGTCATGTCAAAGCAGTAACTAAATCAGCATACCATCATCTCAAAAGCATTGCAAGAATTAGATGTTTTGTTTCCAATCAGGACTTGGAGAAACTTGTCCATGCCTTTATCACCAGCAGGGTGGATTATTGTAACGGTCTCCTCACCGGCCTTCCCAAGAAGACCATCAGACAGCTGCAGCTCATCCAGAACGCTGCCGCCAGAATTCTGACTAGAACCAGAAGATCTGAGCACATCACACCCGTCCTCAGGTCCTTACACTGGCTGCCTGTAACATTCAGGATAGATTTTAAAGTACTTTTACTCGTTTATAAATCACTCAGTCGCCTAGGACCTAAATACATTGTGGATATGCTCATTGAATATAAACCTAACAGATCACCCAGTTAGAAATACCAAGGGTTCACACACAACAAGGGGAGTCCGCTTTTAGCTATTACGCTGCCCGCAGTTGGAACCAGCTTCCAGAAGAGATCAGATGTGCAAAAACACTAGTCACATTTAAATCTAGACTTAAAACTCATCTGTTTAGCTGTGCATTTATTGAATGAGCGCTGTGCTAATACTGTACGTCCGAACTGACTGCATTATTTTATGTTTATCTAATATTTTTAACTGTTCTATTTTGATTTGAAATCAAATTTTAATTAGTTTTAAAAGTATCTTAAATAAAATTTTACATTTCTTTTTATTATTATAAAAAAACAAACATTTTTTTTGCCATTGTTTTCTATTTCATTTTATCATTATTTTCTTCTCTTTTACGTAAAGCACTTTGAATTACCATTGTGTATGAAATGTGCTATACAAATAAACTCGCCTTGTGTGTAGTGCTGTCCATAGGTACTATACAGTATGTGTGTGTTCATGTGTTCATCATTATCCATGACACACATGTGAGCATCAGTCTATGTACAGTATATGTCCATATGTGTATCAGATAAAGACTCAATTTATGTAGGCAAACGACATCTGTTAATCATTGTCTATTATATATTTTGATATCTGATGCCTGTTCAGTTTGAGGTATTATTGCCTAATAAGTTATTGCAAAGTTCTTATAACAAAAAAAAAACTGGTTTAAAGAGTCGGAACGGTTATATGTTCACGGTTAGGTGTGCTCATGAGTGTGTCATTTTCAACAGTGTCCATACTGTTTGTGTGTGTGTGTCGACGAATGTGTGTGACAGTCATCTGTGTATCCGGAGTCAATAGGTGCGTTTGTATGTGTCAATGTGCGTATCAGTGTACATGGGTTTGTTCATGTGTGTGTCATCTATATCTGTGTGCGCATGTGTCATTCCACCATAGTTATGTGTCCATCTGTGGATGAGTGCGTCCATGTGTGTGTGTGTGTGTGTGTGTGTGTGTTTGTGCAGGTCCAGCTAGCTCCTGTTCCTTTGAGATCATCAGTATTATATTAGTGCTGCAGCACTAATATAATATTCCTTCATCTGGCAGAAACTTTCAGGTCAGCTTGGGTCCAGAGGGCATCATTATCTCTCTGTGATACCCGAGGTTAATGTTGTGACCAGCAGCAGTAAAACCATTCAACCTGACACACAGATGAAGACGTTGCCAAATAGTCAGCCTGGCGGTTTGACATTTGGAACGTGACTAGCAATTAGAGCCAAAAGGCTGAAGGACACGCTCGAGCTCTTGTCAGCTGTGGAAGAAGTGGAGTAGACGTCTATCTGTCTCTGGGGTCAGTTCAGTTTTTACTGGCCGTTCAGATCTGAACTAAACCGCTAGTTGAGTGACAGCTGTGGAGGATGCAGCTGAACCATCCAGCTGCACCCTAACGCTCTGGCTGAAACTGGATTTATTGGATTCGATACTGCTGAAATAAAGTAACAATAATTCTGCAGGAAAACTTTATACGAAGACACAATGCATATGTTTATACTGCAATACATGATAATTTTGTAGTTGGGGTTAAAATGTCTTGTGAGATATTCAACTATTTGCCAACTGGGACATTGTAATTGCTAGCTACTCGGTTTCTACCATTAGCTCCTAAAGACAAAGATGTTTTCTACTGCATCTTTTCCGAGAGATGTTCAGTGTCGAATTAACTGAAGTATTGGAGGCTTCGGTGCAGTTGCTGAACATGAAGTCCAATGCAATGCAACTATACAGCTTAGCTGCTGCCAGCTAGTTAGCTAGATGTCGCTGATGGCTAAACCCCGCTGCAGCACTATCAGCAGTGAGAGAACAGAATTGTGGGTTACTACATAATAATGAAAGGAGACTAAGCAAAAAAAACAAAAAAAAAATCTTAATGTCATTAAATGTCACATGGTAATTATAAACATTGATATGCAAGTCTTAGAGACTGTTATTTTACCCTTTATTTTACATCTGGATATACACATGGTCATGTGCTGTGAGTGCAGACCTTGCTATTTTATTCCTCTTTCATTCTTTCAAAGAATGCTTCCTTCAAGTACTAACAACCTTTACCGTACCCCGTTAACCCACCAGCTAACCTGGGTTATCCTCCCTTTCTTCGTCACATAATGGGCTCCTCAAGGCTCAATCCTTCGCCCGTTCCTATTCATTTCTTCTCTATTTACCCATACCGTATGTCCAATTTTAATGTCCGATTTTTTCCATCGAATTCTTTTTACCATCTCTGATGAGGATGTTGATATGAAATCCATAAAGTAAGTTTTTTTTTTCCTTTGGTGTAAAAGAAAATAAATAAATAAAACTCGACCTTCAACAAGACTAAACCATATACCAACTTTAGCATTGATGAGGTTATTCATCTTCCTCTCTTATCACCGAATAATGCCCCTATTAGCACATCTCCATCCTTCCTGGCACTGGCCGCATGCCCTCCACAGGCTCCAAGTACTCATCATGTTGACTCTACTTACTAATAACGTCCTTTAAAATGGTCCTTTTCCTATATTTAACCATTCCAATCTATGGTAACCTTTCACCCAGCGATCCTCACCTACATGATTTCCCTCAATTCAATCTTCCACACCTATATCCATTCATCCATTCTCCCTCAAACCATCTCTTCCAACCTACTGATTATTCCTCTATCCAACTGTCCCCACCTACTCATTATCTGCCGGTCCAACATGCCTTGCTATGTTATCCCTCATCACCCAACCAATTAATTATTCCTCCTTCCCAAATTCCTAATCGCCCTTTAACCCTCTATCCATCATCCACAGTCACTTCTTACTCCATCCACCATTCCCACCTACTCATCATCAACTCATCCGACATGCCTACTTACGTTATCCCTCCACCCAACCATTCCAACTGACTGATTCTTCTTTCATCGTACCATTGCCACTCACTTGTTAACCCTCTGTCCACCATCCCCACCTACTCATTATCTGTTCTTCCTACATTCCTACCAGCATTACCTTTCCATCCAACCACACCATCTCCACCTGTTCATTATCTCTTGATCCAACAGTATAGCATTGATAGCATCGCAAGAGGCAGGCCAGAGCACAGATGCATGGACAGCAGGGCGAAGAACAAGATGTTCTTTATTTAAGCCAAAAAAGGGGCGAGAAGGGAATCACTGTGTGAGAAGGGTGCTGGAGTGGGGATTAGGTGAGTTGGAGCAAAGGTTGGACCGGAAAACTTGTGTTTTACAGAGAAAGTGAGAAGTGTCAAATACTGATAGAGAATAGTTTTGGCATGTTTTCTCTGAGTCACATGGGTGTTAAAGTCAAAAATGGGTGTGAATGTTGTGTGATTTAAAATAATAATTATAATAATTAAATGCTATAACTCCACCTTCCACAGTTTTATCACAATGGATAAGCCAATGCAATGTAGTTTACATAAACAAAAAAAAAAAGACATAGCATACAGTACACATGCTTTGTGTTGTTATGTTCACATGGAACGTTGTTCAATTTAAATGATTGCTAAAACTTATGACAAACATTATAAGCAATGCAAAATCTTTAGTTTTTAAGCCTACCTTTTTTTTTTTTACTTTTGTCTTATACCATCTATTAACCAACCAACCATCTATTTGCTTGACTGACATCCCTGTGTCATGGTTTGATCAAAACATGGGTATTTATAGCTTCTAAAATAGGGCTACTATATATGCTGCGTTTCAGATTAAACAATGTATTATATGAAACTATGTGCATGTCAAAGAATAAGAAGTAAAAGTCCAAAAATGAAATCTATTGCATTCTGCTGTCAAACTCTTCTATTTTCTTTCCTCTCATTTTCCTTTTACTTCAAATCCATTCATTCATACTACCTACTCGGCAATCTACCCATTCATCTTTCCTTCCTTGGTCTTTACCTACTAGCCCTCTATCTAACATTTTTCCCCCCTACGGTATGAGCTTGATCACTCTGCCTTTACCCAACCTCCTTTTTCTACTGCCATTCTGTAATCTAGCTTTTCTACCTTCATTATCTCCCTGACCACACAACTCTATTTAACCTCCCGTACATGCAGTACCACCATCTCTTCATCTATCATTCTTCACCAGATCACCATCTGTCCACACATCCATCTCAATTAGTTTACCACTCATATCCATTTAACCTCCTCTTCCAGCTTGTTTACTATCTCTCTCTTATCTGTTCACTATCCATCCATTATCTTCTACCAGCTAGAGAACTATCCTGCTATATATTTTTTTCGCTATACCTATACAATCACGATCCCTATCCCTTTATCTCTTCTCACTGAAAAGATCAAATTTGCCACAAATAACCTAATTGTTGAGTTGCCTGGTGCAGTCGGTCCAATACAGAATAAAAAACATATACAACTACTGTATAATATGCATTTATTCCAATGCAACTTTGAACATTTTTTGGTATGCACCAAGAATATGAATCATTCCCTAAAGTGCAAAAAAAAATATATATATATATATATATATTGTATTGTATTATTCTGCTAAAAATAACTTTTAAGAGAAGCTACAAGTGTCATAAGCTGTTTGAAATGTATTCATTTGTTAAGCTTTTATTTCGCTTATTTCATTCCCACAAGTTCCTTAACCGTAATGGGATTTTAGCTTCGGTGTAGGAGCCTCAGGATCCATGGGCGAGTTTCAGGCATGACAGTAACACCATGTAATCCCACTCCTGAGAGAAAAGAAGAATATCACCTTATTGCCTAAAGCAAAGTGCACTTTGGAGAGTAATGGTACCGTGGTGACAAGTTTGGCTGGTGAATAGTATTTCTGCAGAGCTCGCTAAACAGTAATGGCTCTTGACACCTTTATTCCCAACCAGGTTGTTACTCACGTGCTGCTGCTCGGCAAGACCGAATTATGACAAGAAAGGATGGAAAAGTAAAAGAATCAGGTGACATGCGTGCTTAGAATACAGGGACGTAAATGAAATAAAGTAGATTGTGTTGTAAAGCTGTGTTTTAGAGCAAAATTCTGTGAATGTATTTTCCTTCAGCAGGAGGAACAGGATTGCGTGATGTTATCGGACACTCCGTGAGCTCTCTACCAAGATCTGAAGATCTGCTTGACCTTCAGCAGGTTTTCCAAACATAATACGATATTACGTATTATGATATTATATGATTCAAGACTACGATAGTTATGAAAAATGTCATATTTATGAATTTGTCCGTGCGTTGCTTGAATGTTTAATAGAAATACGGATATTATTTATTTATTTATTTATTTATTTAATTTATTTTTATAACTTTTCCTGTTCAGAAATATTTATGATCTAAATTTCACCAATTTATCCAAGACTGTTATTATTATTATTATTTTTTTTTATCATTAAAGAACAACATGCATTTACTTAACATGGTGGAATGTCCACATAGCAATTATTCTCAGCTGCTTTTTGACAAATCACAAATCAGAACCGAATAGCACTATGCTGTAGTATAAAAGTAGTTGATCCTTAATGCGCCAGGATCCCCTAAGGATATAGACGAATCCATTTCTCAGACGTTATTATTATCGCCTCTACTGCTTTCGGTCCGTAGAAACCGAGTCTTTATGTCAGTAAAGGATGATAAAATCTCGGTCGAGAAGCTCGAAAGTGATTTGTGCAACGTCCCAGTTGCAGGTTCATTTCCTCATGAGGGACGTTCAGGGAGGTGAGTGAAATTTATGCTCGATGTTCCATTAGTAATTTGGGATTCGCAGTCATTTAGAGCTTCGGACAATAATGTCACCGAGATCTCATCCGGCCCCTGAAATGGTGTTTATGATTCGGCGGGATTAATGAACGCTCCCTGTTCGGCAAATGAAAAGAAACAGAACGATTCCCTTTCGCTTCCCCTGGCTGCCATTATGGTGCTGCATTCAGACTTCCCCAGGTTATCAATGAGCTCCGCTGCCCCGGAGCCGAACATCACGGCCTGATCAGTGGCGTGAATGCCTGTAAATAGCCAAGCTCATGATAAATCTGCCGCGCCGGGACGGAGATATGGATGTGTCACCTTCAGGAGAGACGTATTTCACCATTCCTAGGGTTGGATGGAGCCTGAAGCGTGCATGAAGCTGTCTCCTGCAGTCCTTTAATATAATAAGAAAAAATGGATGTCTCGGTGTGATAATGTGGAATCGTAATAAATGATAACATGTGAAACACGGCTAGTTCCTCTCATGTGGGTGTTTTCCCACTATCAGATTTAATAAGCTTGCCGATTTGATGCGAGCGCCAGGCCGGCGTTCGTGCACAGGCACCACTTAAGAGGCTGTTTGTGCTTTGCGTGTGGCATGCATCAGCTCTTCGTGACAAGGCGAGACAAAGAAGAAGGAGCAGAAGCTCCTGGGAAATGACCGAGGCACCACAAAGACACGTCCGAGTCCCGAATCCTTCAAGCCTGACAGGACAGAAATCAGCCACATTCCTGTGGGAAGTTTAAGGTCAGGAAGCCTCAGAAGGAAACTGGAAATGAGCATTCAGCTGCGAAACCGGACATGATGAACAACTCAATCTCGGGTCAAAGATAAAAACACAGGGCTGCGCAAGGAATGTTGCTGATCGTTTGAACTCATTAGTGGAGTGCATTGTCCCGGTTCGACTGCGAAAGGGTCTCCAGATAGCGTTGTTTTGACAGCCGAATACGCTGGATGATGAATCCAGATTCCCCAGAGCGTTTATTTCGATGAGCCGGAGCACTGCTAATATGTTAAGTGTTGTGCTCTCGCTTTCCGTAATGAGCTCGGAGTGGCTGCCAGGGCTCTCACACGTTATGATGAATGAATAACAACAATTGCTTTGCCCCTTGCAAGGTTAAAGAGTGTGCGAATAAACAGCGGCGGGCACCAGAGGAATCCCGGAGGAATTTAGAGGGAGCTTAAGTAAACAGCGTAAGCAAACCGCCGGTAACGATTCGTTTCTTAAGCAGATGAATTGGACATTAACTCAGTCAACTAAAACAATCATCACTGTCTCAGCCAGTTTGTGTATGCGGTTATTGTCGGTGACTTGGAACTTTTTTGGGGAAAGATCACCATCTACCGTTTATGTACATATTTATTATGGGTTCATTTACAAAAACACTTGCGATGAGAAAGAAAAAGTGATCGGCATCATTGCCAATGCTGTCGAGCCATAAGGGTTAAATGAGGTTATTGATCTACTGTAGTTTTTCATAGTCTTAAAGATGTTGTGGAAATGCCTTATTTGTTCAGAAAGTTGACGGACAGGCTTGCATGGCCTGCTTTAGTACTGTAAGTAATAACAACTCTTTACAGCTGTGTTTCAGTATTTCAGAATGAACAATACAGATACGTAAGCAATAACACTAGACTCCTTTTATAAAATGTCTCTTCACAGAAACTAAGTGTATGAATAATACACCCTTGATTATTATTATTATTATTATTATTATTATTTTTTTATGTATTTATTAACGTATCAGCCAATCACATGACCGCAAATCAATGCATTTCGACATGTACTGTAGACATGGTCTAGACAATCTGGTGACGTTCAAGCCGAGCAACAGAATGCGGAAGAAAGGTGATTTAAGTGACTTTGAACATGGCACGGTTGTTGGTGCCAGACATGCTGCTCAGAGTCACTGATCGACTGGGATTTTCACTCACCACGTCTCTAGGGTTAACAGAGGATGGTGTGAAAAAATAGACTATCCAGTCAGGGTGAAAATGCCTTGTTAATGCCGAAGGTCAGATGAGAATGACCAGACTGGTCCGAGCTAATAGGAAGCCAACGGTTATTCAAATACCTTCTCCCGATCACGTGCCAATGAAGACCAAGATCATGTTTAATGAGACCATTGTCCAGGTCGGAGACAAATCTGAGTACAAATGACAATAGATTCAGGTCAGTTCAGATTCAACTGAATCTCAAATGAACATTTGAAATAAATTATTCTCAATATTATTCTCCATATGCATGGGTTCAGAACATCCTTTTGTGCATTAATGTTACTGTTAAAAAAAAAATAAACTTGAATTTATTTAAATGGTTTTAAATGGTGTCCAGGAAGGTATAAGGCTAGAAATCTTCATTTATACTCCTGATTGAAGGGTGTGAAGTGTCAGAGTTTAGTCCAAACTCGCCCAAATATTAGTTTTATTACACTCTACAAAAAAAGACATTTTAGAGAATGGACATATTTTGACTACGGTCCAGTACATGAGGCATTTCCTATTATAAGATTACAATAGATTTAATGTGTTTATTAAAAAACCATATTAGATACAGTACAGAGCAAAAGTTTGGACACCCCTTCTCATTCAGCGAGTTTTCTTTCTTGTGTTCTTTAGCCCAAACGCGTCTCTTCTGCTTGTTGCCTGTCCTTAGCAGTGGTTTCCTAGCAGATCTTATAGCATGAAGGCCTGATTCACACAGTCTCCTCTTAACAGTTGTTCTAGAGACGTGTCTGCTGCTAGAACTCTGTGTGGCATTGACCTGCTCTCTGATCTGAGCTGCTGTTAACCTGCGATTTCTGAGGCTGGTGACTCGGATGAACTTCTCCTCCGCAGCAGAGGCGACTCTCGGTCTTCCTCTCCTGGGCCGGTCCGCATGTCAGCCAGTTTCTTTGTAGCGCTTGATGCTTTTTGTGACTGCACTTGGGGACACTTTCAAAGTTTTCCCAATTTTTTCCGACTGACTGACCTTCATTTCTTAAAGTAATGATGGCCGCTCGTTTTTCTTTACTTAGCTGCTTTTTTCTTGCCATAATACACATTCAAACTCTCTGAATGAGAAGGTGTGTCCAAACTTTTGGTCTGTACTGTATGTTAGTACACCCTAATGGGATGGTGATTTATTTTGTAGGCTCTGTGGTACCCAATAAGTATCAGGGCATTCAGTAAAATAGTGTGTATTAACCTTTGGAGGGTACCACTACATCACCATACTGTACGTACTGCATGCACCATTGTAACAAAGTCTGAACCAAGGTAGAATCATCACTGGGTTTGGGTGGACAGATAGATAGATAGATAGATAGATGGATGGATGGATGGATGGATGGATGGATGGATGGATGGATGGAGAGAGAGATAGATAGAGAGATAGATAGATGGATGGATGGATGGATGGATGGATGGAGATAGATAGATAGATGGATGGATAGAGAGATAGATAGAGAGATAGATGGATGGATGGATGGATGGATGGATGGATGGATGGATGGAGATAGATGGATGGATGGATGGATAGAGATAGATAGATAGATGGATGGATGGATGGATAGATAGTTAGATAGATAGATAGATAGATAGATAGATAGATAGATAGATAGATGGATGGATGGATGGATAGAGAGAGAGATAGAGATAGATAGATGGATGGATGGATAGAGATAGATAGATAGATGGATGGATGGATGGATGGATGGATAGATAGAGAGATAGATAGAGATAGATAGATGGATGGATGGATAGAGATAGATAGATGGATGGATGGATGGATGGATAGATAGAGAGATAGATATATAAATAGATAGATAGATAGATAGATAGATAGATGGATGGATGGATGGATGGATGGATGGATAGAGAGAGATAGAGATGGATGGATGGATAGAGATAGATAGATGGATGGATGGATGGATGGATAGATAGAGAGATAGATAGATAGAT
>QNUK01000522.1:0-10000 GCA_013621035.1 Clarias magur | reverse complement strand
GTTGGGTCTAATATCTCGCATCTTTCTCTTCACAATACTCCAAAGATTCTCTATGGGGCTTTGGTCGGGAAAGTTTGCTGGCGAATCAAGCTCAGAGACACCATGGTCCTTAAACCAAATACAGTGGGACCTTGGATTATGAGCAAAATTCGTTCCGGAAGCAGGCTCGTATTCCAAAACACTCGTAAACCAAATCAAACCTTCCCATAAGAAATAATGAAAACTCAAATAATTCATTATACAGCCCAAAAAAATAAATACAGAAAAATAATTAATACAATATATAAAGTAAAAATAAAACAAATTAACCTGCACTTTACCTTTAAAAAAAGTTTAAATAAATCCCAACAGATAAGTCACCCAGATGAGGATGGGTTCCCTGTTGAGTCTGGTTCCTCTCAAGGTTTCTTCCTATTACCATCTCAGGGAGTTTTTCCTTGCCACCGTCGCCCTCGGCTTGCTCATCAGGGACAATCTTATCATTTTGATTCATACACATTGCATAAAAACTTACTTCTTTTTATTGTGTAAAGCTGCTTTGCGACAATGTCAATTGTTAAAAGCGCTATATAAATAAATAAAATTGAATTGAATTGATAAGTGTTTCCGTTTGTGTGTGCAGGCGCCGTGTATTTGTGTGTGTGTGCATTTGTGTGTGTGTGTGTGTGTGTGTGTGTGTGTGTGTGTGTGTGTGTGTGTGTGTGTGTGGAATTAGCCCCTTCCCTTGCCTCGTCTTACACAGTAAAAGTCCTCCTCCCTCCCCCCACTTCGCTTTTTAAGTTTCACAACAAAACACACACAATGGAAACACTGTTTTAACAGGAAAAAAAAATATCTTTCTAATGACACTCGCGTGAGCGCACACTAACGGAATCACTGCTGTAAAGTAAAAAAAAAACAAAAAAAACAAATGAACCAGCACCTTACCTTTGAAAAGAATCGCGAAAGAGCAGAGTTTCTGTGTAGAGCAGAGTGTGTGTGTGAAGCCGGGGAGGGGGGTGTAAAGGAGAGAGTGTGTGTGTGTGTGTGTATCGGTGTGTGTCGGTGTCAAAAAACTCGGCACTCATAAACCAAGACATGCTCATTTTTCAAGTAAAAATTTTAAATCGTCTTGCGGAACACTCGTAAACTGAGTTACTCGCAATCCAAGGTTCCACTGTATTAGTACTTTTGGCAGTGTGGGCAGGTGCCAAGTCCTGCTGGAAAATGAAATCAACATCTCCATAAAGCTGGTCAATAGAGGGAAGCATGAAGTGCTCTGAAACTTCTTGGTAGATGACTATGCTGACCTTGGACCTGATAAAACACAGTGGACCAACACCAGCAGATGACACGGCTCCCCAAACCAAACTTCTACACTGGACCTCAACGACTTGGATTCTGTGCCTCTCCTCTCTTCCTCCAAACCCCTGGGAACTTGATTTCCAAATGAAATAAAAAATTTACTTTCATCTGAACAGAGGACTTGAACTACCTCACTGATCCACCATCCAGTCTTTTTTGTCTGTAGCCCAGGTATGCCCAGGTATTATTTTGTTTGTGAAGCCACACAGTGACCTATGGATCATTCAAGCATAAAAACATCTAACTTAAGGAATGAACCAGTGAGAAACAGATGCAGATGATGACAGATGATTAGGCCGGTGATTAGTATACTGCTGATGCTGACGAGAGAGGAAATGAGATCACTGCCGAGGTTGGTGCATGAACAACCAGTTTGTAAGTTGTATCTTTAGGCACTTTACAGTATGTTTAATGCAGGTAAGCATTTGTTTTTATTTCTTTAATTTAACCTACATGATTTAATTTCATTTCATTTCATATGAAGAAAGACTTTTTCCCAGTACTGTAGTAATTCTTACAAAATTATTGATTTACTAAACAGTAATTTATCACTCTATCAACACAGTCTGTTTTTCTGAATATTTATTACATTTGCCTGGAGACCATTGGACCAGTTTTTTACTTTATGCTTAATGAACTTTTTTCCCCTCATGATAAAGCAATATTTTTTAAACTATCTAGACTGAGTGAATGTGAAACATACATAAGGTGTAGGGTAGAGCTAGTGAGCTTTAATGACAGCATGAATCCCAGCACTGCTTAACAAGACTAGCAGTATTGTAATTCAGTTCTGATGTTGAACATTATGGTTTATTTGGTTTAGCCTGCCATTGAGCTACCTTATTTGGAGTTTAGTCTTGTCCATTGTAAAACATTTCTACCTAACAAGAAGTCCAGTTGACATGACTCGACTTCCAGGTACCCTCACCTTGATGACTGAGAATTAATCATTTACAGACCCCCAGGGCCGTACTCGGAGTTTCTCTGCGAATTTGCAGATTTCCTTTCAAACCTTGTTGTTTCTGTAGATAAAGCGTTAATTGCTGGAGACTTTAATATTCATTTTGAGAATCCAGAAGACCCTCTGAGAACAGCATTCTTGTCCATACTGGACTCAGTAGGAGTAAATCAGTGTGTAGTAGGACCCACTCATAAAGCAGGTCACACTTTAGATTTAATATTATCCTTCGGATTAAGTATAGGAAATATAACCACAATTCCACAGTCTGAAGTTATCTCAGATCACTACCTTGTCTCGATTAAAGCGTGTCATAGTAATAATGTATGCACAGCACTGCGCTTCCACCTTAAACGTACATTTACATCAAATACCGCACAGAGCCTTATCAATAATCTTCCAGAGTTATCAACTTTGATTGGTTCGCCATCTGACTTCACAGAACTCGAACAGGCGAATGAATATCTAGAGTCAGCACTTCGTTATAGCTTAGATAATGTAGCTCCAGTTAAAAGGAAAATGATTAGAGATAAGAAACTCGCTCCTTGGTATAATGACCACACACGTGCTTTAAAACAAACCGCTCGAAAATTCTAACGTAAATGGGGCCAAACTAAATTGTTATCATTCAAAATAGCTTGGAAGGAGAGCATCCTGAACTATAAAAAAGCCCTCAGTGATGCTAGATCAACGTATCTCTCCACTCTTATAGAAAATAACAAAAACAACCCGAGATTTTTATTTAATACCGTAGCTAAATTAACTAAAAACAAGACCACTGCAGAAATCTCCACAACAACATCATGCAGTAGTGAAGATTTCATGAACTTTTTCAATAATAAAATCATAAATATTAGGCAAAAAATTCAGGCTTTGAAACCAGACAATTTAAATAATTCAGATGATAAACTAACCACATCACATCAGAACTTAGAACACTTTACTCCCCTTGAAGCGAGGGAACTAATTTCACTCATCTCTTCTTCAAAATCGTCAACCTGTATATTAGATCCTATACCGACACATTTTCTCAAACAGATAGTACCAGCAATAATAGAACCTCTGTTGAAAGTAATTAACTGTTCACTCAGTAGTGGGTATGTCCCCAAATCCTTTAAATTAGCCGTTATTAAACCGCTAATCAAGAAACCTGACCTTGACTCCTGTCTGCTTTCTAATTACAGGCCGATATCAAACCTTCCCTTTATCTCCAAGATTTTGGAAAAGGTAGTATCACAGCAGCTATGTTCACATCTACACAGACCTCCTATGGGCCTCTGATCAGGGTTGCGTCACTATACTTGTGTTACTGGACCTCAGTGCAGCTTTTGACACCATTGATCATAGTATTCTCCTTCACAGATTAGAAAAGGTAGTAGGAATTAAGAGAACTGCCCTCTTGTGGCTCAGATCCTACTTGACTGATTGTTATCAGTTTGTAGATTTAGATGGTGATCATTCCTCATGTTCTCAAGTGGAGTTTGGTGTTCCACAGGGTTCAGTTTTAGGCCCACTGCTTTTTTCCCTTTACATGCTTCCTCTGGGCAACATACTTCGTAAACATGGTATTAGTTTTCATTGTTATGCTGATGACACACAGTTATACGTCTCAGCAAAACCAGATGAGAAAAACCAGTTTGCTAAAATTGAGCAGTGTGTGCAGGACATACGAGATTGGATGTTAATTAATTTTCTTCTGCTTAATCCTGATGAGACAGAAGTTCTGGTCATAGGACCACAAGTAGCTAGAAGTAAGCTTTCTGATCAGACTGTAACTTTAGATGGCCTTTCTGTTCCCTCAAGTGCAACAGTAAAAGATCTTGGTGTGATTATAGATTCCAGCCTTTCGTTTGAAGCACATGTAGATAATATTACCAGGATAGCTTTCTTTCACCTTAGAAATATTGCCAAGATAAGAAACATATTGTCACTAAATGATGCAGAAAATCTAGTTCATGCTTTTATCAGCTCTAGATTGGACCATTGTAACGCCTTACTGTCTGCTTACCGTCTGGTTGTTCAACTAGGTGTATAAACAAGCTTCAGTTAGTTCAGAATGCAGCAGCGAGAGTCCTCACTAGTACCAGAAGATACGAGCACATCACCCCTATCTTATCTACACTGCATTGGCTCCCTGTGAAATTTCGCATCGATTTTAAGATACGACTTTTGACATTTAAAGCACTAAATGGTCTCGCGCCACAGTATCTGAGTGAACTGTTGAACTGTGTCTTACGATCCGCCACGCCTACTTCAATCAAAGGATGCAGGCTGCCTGTCAGTACCACGTATTATTAAAACTACAGCAGGGGGCAGAGCTTTTTCTTACAAAGCCCCAAAGTTATGGAATAGTCTTCCTGTTAATGTTCGGGACTCAGACACAGTCTCAGTGTTTGTTCACTGAGGTTTGTTGACGGTGAGGTGATTGGTTGCTTTACATCTCAGTTCCCCCTCATGTTTGTGTTTCCTTCTGGCTCTCTCTTTTAGTTATGCTGTTATAGTTAGTCCTGCCGGAGTCCCTGCTTGAACTTTGCACTAAATATACATTCACCTTATACATGTTGACTGTGACCAGACCTAACTGCCATCTCTCCTTATTTTCTGTTCTCTCCTTATCTCTCTCTCCCTCTCTCCTTTCCCTCTCCCTGAATCTCCTACAGTCTACCTGAGCCTCCAGGAACAAACTGGACTCCTTTTGATTTTAATTTAAGCACATCTCCTGTTGTACTGAACTTCCAGTCTTACACATTATTATGCTGATCAATCCCTGCTATCCGTTATCACCCAGATGAGCATGGGTTCCCTGTTGAGTCTGGTTCCTCTCAAGGTTTCTTCCTATTACCATCTCAGGGAGTTTTTCCTTGCCCCCGGCGCCCTCGGCTTGCTCATCAGGGACAATCTTATCATTTTGATTCATACACATTGCATACAAACTTACTTCTTTTTATTGTGTAAAGCTGCTTTGCGACAATGTCAATTGTTAAAAGCGCTATATAAATAAAATTGACTTGACTTGACTTGAGAATTTCAACAGACATATTGTGCCACACTTTGGGACTAAAACTCTGAAGTTTGTTCAGGATTATTAAAGGACAGCAAGGGAAATTAGTGGACTACGGGAACCAACTATGCTTCAACTTCAACAGATGCAGAGAACAGGGCCTCATCCATACAAGACTCCACCCAGGATCCACTATTATTTACCCTTACGGCACTCTGCAGGTCTGGAGTTCTGGAGTTTGAACCTGGGACCTTCTGATTGATAGATCAATGCCTGAACCACTGAGCTACCCCTACCCATCAAATTAACAGAGCTTAAAAGGAAAAAAAACAAAACAACCCTACTTTATAATTGACACTTTGAAACTTAAGATAGACCACCTATCCAAAACTTATTAGCCATTCTACCAACCCAGTTCTGGACAGAGATATATTAATTCTCCACAATATGTACCTGGACCAACACCACAAAGAGAGACTTGACTGAAGAAGCATTGGCAGACATTGCTCTACCTTTTTTTTTTTGCCCCCAGTGTAACCATGGCAACCAGCAATATACTTCAAAAAGTCTATTTTCTACACCCTTTTTACATACACATATCATGAGCAGGTGGTGAGGGAATAAGTCTTGTAGCTAATAATACCGCGGATCTGGGAAATGAGACCTTTTTACGCTCTCTAATTTCATATCGTCTCACTTCCTAACCAGGAGCGTTAATTAACTTTCGCAGGTTAACATGAGATAGTGAAGAAAGGCTGCGTATGTAAACCATCATCAGGATGCTCTCAGTGTACTCCGCTAAGAGCCATAATAAACGTCATGTCACGAGGAATCTGCTAGGCACAGGGGTGTGACTTACTCCAGAGTGATGGGAAACGTGTGGAACTGAGACGTCTGTCCAGGAAACCTTTCCTAAGTTGCCTTGTTGTTGCTGTTGTTTTTTTGTGAGAGCATTTAGTAAATGATCAATCAACTGTCTAGTTGAGGTTTGCTTACGTTTAAAATCTAAACCAAGAAGGTATAAATTGATGCATAGGGAAAATGTGTTTACTGTTGATTGTGTACCATGATATGGTTGTGATGCCAGGTCTGTTCATCTCAGAGACCTGCATGCTGTGTATTCTGAGTTTCACTTTTACAGGTCGAGGGTCAGTTTTTTTTTTTCCCAGTTTGGAGTCCAAATTATTGTAGCACCTAGAGTATATCACTGATGAACACAAACAATCCGATATTTTAAATGAGGAAGGTATGTGTAAGTATAGCACAGTTTGAAGAAAAAGGGGGTGGGCGGGTATATAAGTATTAAGTATTCACCCCTCACTGCTGTGAAACACCGAAAGTAATTCTTGCGCCATCAAGAGCAAAACATGATCTCAATATGACAAGAGGAGTTTGTTAGAGAACACGCAGTTTTTTTGCTGTGCAAAAGTATTGACCCCCTCATTATTTCCTATTTCCTTCCCGGAGAGTCCTTGTGTTTATAATGCATTTCTAAGGAATACTTATCCAGGCTTCCTGAAGAACATTTTCGGCTCTCATCTTCAGTCCCTGTACCTGTACCTGAGGAATATTCTTTTCTTTGTTAAACCACACAGTGACCTATGAATCATTCAAGCATAAAAAAATGTCTGAACCAGTGAAAACAGGGGCAGATGATGACAGATGATCATCCATCACATTCGTTTGTGTTCGTGTACGCGGGGCGCCGGACAAACGAGTGTCTATGTCGACAGGTACGTTTTTGAAAAGCATGTGACCTGAGGCTGAGCTCTGATTGGATTTTGTCAAATCATCCTTCCGGCGCATCCTTCCTTTTTATGATGGAGGGAGACAGACGCAGTTATAAATAGACATAAAAAATTATAGACATCATCAGATGCAGGGGCCACAGCATCAGTTTGTCCCTGTCAGAGCTGATGGTGGCAAAGAAAAACTCCCTGAGACAACATGAGGAACCATGACCATAAATCACCGGCCACTCTAACCATCATACACCAAACCTGTGTTGCTGATTGACTACACAGGGACACATTTATACTGAACTGTGACTATAACTGGAAACATGGTTTGTGATGTGGCCCCTGCATTTGATAACATCCACCATTATTGGCTGCGCCCGTCTCCCTCCATCACAGAAACTTCCAGATGCATAAATTATGCATCACGTCAAGCTGATTTTCAGCAACATGACAGTGACCTAATTTTACTCAGAAGTCCGGTCATTTCTGCAGAGCTCAGTTAAGTGGCTCAACTTCAGGAGGACTTGAAAGCGGAGATGTGCATCAAGTGTGTGTGTGTGTGTGTGTGTGTGTGTGTGTGTGTGTGTGTGTTTGTGTGTGTGTGATGCTACCAAGACAGGTCTAAGACCAAGATAAAAAGTCTCCAAAGGAAGTTTCTGACATTGTGTTTAAAGAATTCGGGTCATTCAGTAGGAAAAGATGAGAAATAACATTTCAGAAATATGTTCAGGTTCCTCAAATCTAACGCCAAAGCTCTCTGAAGTGCAACATCTTTTGCTTAATTTCAAACAGCAGCAGCAGCAGAAGAGACTTAGAGGTCACTACATTGACGATTGAACAAATGTCATTTTAAAACACAGATGTCACGGATGATGTCACGGATGATGTCACTGATGATGTCACTGATGATGTCACCATGGGCTTCAGAATCATCCAATCAGCAGCTCTGCTTTACCTTCACTCTCCTTTTCTCCCTGATCTCTTGCTTTTTACCATGCATTCATGTTCTTCATTCTATTTTCACTCTTTTATATTATCATATATATATTTTTCCTTTTCTTAAAGTTTTCCCTACTTTCTATATTTACATATTTTAGACCGGTTTCATCCCATTTTCTCTCATTACACTTTTTTTTTTACTCTTCTGCTTTTCTTTGCCATTTTTCTCTTTCTTTCTTCCTTTTTTTCTCCTTGTTTTCTTGATATTTCTTTGATTTTTTCATCTCTATATTTCTCTATTTTATATGATTGTTTCCTTCATTCATCAGAACTTCTTTTGATCTTCCTTACTTTTTATTTATTATTCACTTAGTTCCCATTTTCTGTTTTTCCCCTCTTTTTATTTTCTTTCTTTCTTTCCTTTCTTTTCTTCCTTTCTTTTTATTTTTTTATCTCTTTTTATTTTCATATTTTCTTTAATTTTTATTTTCTTTTACACTTTTCTTTCACTTTTTCTTCCTTCTTTCTTTCTTTCCTTTATTTCTTTTTCTTCCTTGCTATTTGATTAGTTTTATTTTGACATTTTGATATCCTTTTTTGTTTTTTTACTTTATTTTGTTCTTTCTTTTTTTCTTGATTTATTAGTTTATTTCTTCTTTGTATCATTTTCATTTTCGAGTGTTGCTGAACAGAGCAGGTCTGAGACACACCCACATCTTCATTCACAGCTCTGTTCCTTTAGAACGTTTCCCTCTCCGGATTATTTGAATGTGTAATATCCGTCTAAATGCCCCGTGAGCGAGGCCAAGCAGTCCTGCCAGTCCTGGCATGTTTCTGTCAGAGTCAAGGTGGATGGCGTGCGCTACGCTCTCTCTCCTTCACCGAGGCAGGAGACGGGAAAAGCTGGGGAAAACTGTTTGATAAAGGGCAGCTGCTTTTCACAGATTTCCCCCGAGGGGGCGGGAAGGTGGAGGCAGCGCTCCGCTATCTGATAGACGGCTTACAGCACCGGGAGGCCGCGAGACTTCGCTCAGCAAGAACTAAAGGGCTTAAAGGGTCGCCGTGTAATTGGATCCAGTGACCCAGACCGCGAGAGAACCAACACACAGATTTGATATTAAACACAAGTAGAGAGAGAGAAATTACCAAATAAATAAATAAAAATATGCGGTTCGAGTCAAACTGGGATTTGTAATGAAATTTCTCATGAATGAAGGCGCAAAACAGGTGATTAACATTTACAGAAGACTTCAAGTAATGCAGTGAAACCTTTGGATGGTGCAAAGGTTTCAACGAAGGCAGAAAGTCCGCTTGAACGTTCGGCGAGTTTTCCTTAAAAAAAATAAACAGATAACTGCTGCCAACTTACAGATGATCAAGAGACACAGCTGACTGTGGGAACCGTACACACACAATCATTCACCAACACCTCTTGCACATTACAGGAACTCATCTGGGAGTTATTGCAACATCTTCCCATAAAGTCCTACACACAATGTAGAGATCTGTAGAGCAAAATCACACACACACACACACACACACACACACACACACACACACACACACACACACACACACACATACATTTTGCATTTCATTCCATCATCAATGAGGCTTTGTTTTCTATTAATTAGTGGTTTTAGTTCTTAGTCATGTTAACTTAACATGTTATCATAAATAGGCTTAGAGTCTGTAAATAGCTTGTCCGATACGAGTCAGGTTCTGGCAGTCGAGTCATGAGTCAAGCTCTGAATCAAATCCTCAGAGTAGCTCTTAGTAGAGTCATGATTTAAGTTCTCGGGGGATATAAGATTTGCTTGAGTTAAGTCATAAATGGAAACAAGAACTGACTCATGAGTCGGTTGTGAAACGATCCATGAACTGATTCATGGATCAATTCATAGATTGAGTGAGTAATCCATCCTCAGCTTGACTCAGCACTCGACTTGTGAGTTAGGCAACAAATTGGGGTGCGAGTTGAGCAGGGAAGTGATTCATGACTCAATTCATTCATACTGT